>CAUYTI010122748.1:0-48564 GCA_963575145.1 Galago senegalensis | reverse complement strand
TACAGTGTGGGGTTTTCACATGCATTCTGAAATACTTCCATCAAACTGGTCAACACAGCCTTCAGGTCATTTTCTCAGTTATTGGTTTAAAACGTTCACATTCTACTCTTAGAAAGATTCACCTGTATCCCTATAAGACAATCCTCAGAAGTGATCCCTCCAACTTCAGCTTGTGTGTAAAAGTACAAGACATTTATGACGATTAAACATGCAGTGAATAGGTT
The DNA here is from genome assembly GCA_963575145.1 of Galago senegalensis. Taxonomy (NCBI): domain Eukaryota; kingdom Metazoa; phylum Chordata; class Mammalia; order Primates; family Galagidae; genus Galago; species Galago senegalensis. The sequence continues at coordinate 48,340 of CAUYTI010122748.1, read as the reverse complement.
AGAAACAGTGCTAGCCTTCCTCTCTACATCTTTGCTCAAAAATTGTGTATTCCCTTGAAAGTGTGAGTTCCTGATATCTTTGGAGAATTAAGGGACCAAGTCTTGATTGTTTGTTGCAAAATTTAAGCTTCAAATAATTACACGCCACAGATAAGAGCTAGTGTTTTCTAGCATAATATAAACAGTAGGCCATTACTGAAATTTGAACCTAGGATTTCCTGGCTCCTAAGGTTCTCATCTTAACTTCTATATTTTTACTGCCCTACCAGTGTAGCTCAGTGATGGTCCATCAGTAAAGCAGAGAACTCCTTTCCCCCTCAAGGGAGAAAAATGTATTATTTTTTTCTCTCCCCATTTTCTGTTCTTTGGCTGGAGTTCTGCAAATTAGACTGACAAAAGATAGATTGGAAAGAGAAAAACAAACAGTAGTTGGAACATGTGCACTGTGCCTTGTGCACAGACAATGGAACATTCAGTGCAGAGTAACGCAAAGGAGTAGTTAGAACTTGAACTTCCAGAAAACCATCCCCCCAATAGTACCTCAGCAGCAAAAGTTGTTCTCTGACTTTCTTCTGCTTTTCTGCCTCTCAGCCCCATTCTCTGTCTGACCTCACCATTCCGCCTCCAGGCTAGCCATAAAAGTAGAAACCCTCTTCTCCAAGGCGGGTCATAGAAACTAGAAAATCTTTTCTCCAAACCCAGCCATTGTGGCATCTACTGTAAAAATATTCTGTGTAAAAACTGACGATAAAGAAGTTATTTATTTGATCTACTTTGACAGCAGGCCATAAGGCCCTAATTCTGGAGAGGACCCTGCCCTACAGCCACAAGCATTCTCAGAGAGGCTATAGGCAAACAGGGCTTGAATTTCATCATGCTTTTTTTTTTGTTTATTCAATCATATTTCTACACAGCTAATACACTTTGGTGAACCTAAAGTTAAAAATGGACAATTTCCCTGGCATGTTTGAGTCTTCATTCTGATCGGTCCCATGTATATAAATTTAATAAAATTGTATACCCTTTCTCTAATTAATTTGCTTTTTGTGAGATGATTTTTCAGCAAACCTCCAGAAGGGCCAAGAGAAAACATACACACACACACACACACACACACACACACACACACACCCTTTTGCTCCTATAATAGTATCTTAGCAAAGAAAAATAACTATGTGGAAAAGTGATAAGATGAAGGATAAGAACTTGGAGTTTCTAAGTTGGCAAAAGGTGGGAAGGCCCTAACGGAAGATAAAGACTAGTTACTAAATCTTGTTATGCAGGTACCTCTGGCTGATTAGGTTCTAGAGTTACGTATCTCCACTATTTAAGAATTTTCCTGCCTTTCTTAGTAGAGAGGGGGAAGGCAAAGGATTTTTCTTGTGTTCACTTCTTTTTAATTGCCTTAAGCTCAAAATAATTTTCATGTCAAAGATGCATATTTTGAGTGGCATATCTGAATCCCTTCACCTCTTATCAGCCCCTTATTTACTTTCCAAGATCTCAAATTTACGGATCTGATAAGAATGTGAAATTTTGGAAGATATTTTAAATTAGTTTTTAACATGCAGTTATGTTTGTTGCTAGGTTAATAAAATCACTTAGTAATTGGGTATTATAGATTGCTAGCAAGTGATTTATTCATGACACTTATCTCTACTACAATGTACATTATCTTGGGGCAGCACCTGTGGCTCAGTGGGAAGGGCACCGGCCCCATATACCGAGGGTAGGGGATTTGAACCTGGCCTTTGCTAAACTGCAACAAAAAAAAATAGTTGGGTGTTGTGGCGAGCAACTGTATTCCCAGCTAGTCAAGAGGCTGAGGCAAGAGAATCACCTAAGCCCAAGAGCTGGAGGATGCTGTGAGATGTGACACCACAGCACTCTACTGAGGGTGACAAAGTGAGACTCTGTCTCTGAAGAAAAAAAAAACAAAAAACAAAGTACATTATTTCTAAAATGCTGAGTAAAAGCATGAATGAGGCCAGGCCTTGGTGGTTCATGCCTGTAATCCTAGCCCTCTGAGAGGCCAAGGTGGGAAGACTGCTTAAGCTGGGAAGATGGAGACCAGCCTGAGTAAGAGCAAAATCCCGTCTCTATTAAAAATAGAAAAAACAGTGGTATGTTGTTGTGGGCACCTGTAGTCCCACCTACTTATGAGGCTGGGAAAGGAGGATCACTTAAACCCAACCCAGGAGTTTGAGGTGGCTGTAAGCTGGGCTGAGGCCAGGGCACTTTAGGCTTTGGCAACAGAATGAGGCTCTGTCTCAATAATAATAATAATAATAATAAAGCCTGTGAATGACCAACAGTTTGTTAAAATTTACTTTATGCCAGTTATAGGTTATAGGAAGGCATATCCACTTTGGAGTAGAAATTGAAAGAGTAGAATATAGTAGATAAATGCATGAATAGAAGTATAAATAAATTAATAAACTACATAAGCTGACTTAATTTGCAATGCTTTCCAAGAGATTGGGGGAAAACCTCTAGTAAGGTTGTCTGTGAGCTGGGTCCTGATGGGTGAATATGGACTAACAGGTAGAAGTGCCAAGCACTGTCACAGGGAGTGGGGACAGAGCTGGTCCTGATGGGTGAATACGGACTAACAGGTAGAGGTGCCAAGCACTGTCACAGGGAGTGGGGACAGGAGCAGAAGGTCAGGCAGGAGGGTGTTTAAGTAACAGACACCTTTTAGAACTGTAACTGGGTAATCGAGTTTGTGAAGACTAGTTTGAGAAAAAAAAATTTTTTTTTTTTTTTTGAGACAGAGTCTCACTATGTCACCCTCAGTAGAGTGCCATGGTGTCACAACTCACAGCAACATCAAATGCTTGGGCTTAAACAATCCTCTTGCCCCAGCCTCCCAAGTAGCTGGGACTACAGGCACCCACCACAGGCCTGGCTATTTTCTGTTGCAGTTGTTGTTGTTGTTTAGCAGGCCTGGGGTGAGCTCAACCTGCCAGCCTCAGTGCACATGGCTGGCACCATAATCACTATGCTACAGGACCCAAGCCAAGAGAAAAAAGAAATTCTTGAAAATTATACTACATATAATGGAGAAGCCATTGAAAATTTCCATCCCAGTAATAATAAAATGAAAGCTCCATGTAAGGATACCTAGTAACTTCACATGGGGTGTACTGAGATAGAAAAAGACCAGTGTCAGGAAAACTAGCTTACTATTTCAGAACTGAAAATCTGTATCCAGAATAATTTCCTACACTTATAACTCATCTAGAAAGTTACTGATTATTTAAATAATGCCTTATGAGCATGTAAATGCCGTCACAACAAAACACATGTAGGGCAGCCTTACTTACCTTTTTCTGATTTCTCTAGTAGATTATGTATTTGGGATCTTAGGAAAATGCTGAAGGAGGAGAAAGAGGCTGTGTTCATCACGGGATTGTTACAACATGGCTTCATCACTACACTCAAAAAATGTTTTGCAATTGAAAAAATACTAGTTTTTATATTTGGAATAATTGCATTCCAATGGTGTCTTAGTCTGTTTGGGCCACTATCATAAGTACCATAGACTGGATGACTTGCAAATGGTAGAAATATGTTTCTTACAGTTCTGGGTCTTGGACGGCTGAGAACAGGCTGTTAGCAGGGTCAAGTGCTGGAGGGGGCCTGCTCAGTTACATGCTGACTTTTCATCATAACATCACAGGACAGAAGGAGCACTTTTTTTTTTAAGAGCACAAAACCTGTTCATGAGTGTCCTGCCCTCACCAGGTAAACACCTCCCAGAGCCCCCTCCTCCTACGGCCACACATTGAAATGTTAAGATTTTGACATCTGAATTTTAGGAATTTGGGGACGTTCACACCATAGCAGAAAGTAAATAGAAAAACACAAAACAAAACAAACTAAAAAACAAACAAGCCAACAACACTACAGTAGTCACAAAAATGTTCAAATCTTGCTTTCTTGGTCTCAAGGAATGTGTATAGAAATGAAAACAAACAAAAAATGAAAAGAAACTCTTGAGTATTCGCCTTCTACATTATAAATGCACATTCCTTCACTTAGTGTAGAGTTGACCTGCCGTGACCTAGAAAAGAAAAATAATAAACTAGAGTAACAACAACGTGTTCAGAAAAATTGGAGTCAGCTAATCAATTTTCAGTAACTCTCTGATTTATACGTCTAATAACATGACTGGCAATTTATAGTCTTTATCCCTAAATCTCAAAACACAATTTGCTGCAGCCATAAGCAATTTGTTTAGAATAAATGGCCCTTAATTCTATTGATGATTGATTAACCTATAAATCACCAAGAGAGACATGAGCCTGCAAAAAAAGGATGCCCGAGCTTTCTTCTTTATTTTTAATTTTAAAATTCTCCATCATTACTAATTAAAAAAGGATAGATGAAGTCTTCCACACATCCAAAATAAGAATGCTAATGGGGGCAGTGCCTGTGGCTCAAAGGAATAGGGTGCTGGCCCCATATACTGGAGGTGGTGGGTTCAACCCCAGCCCTGGCCAAAAAAATTGAAAAAAAAATGCTAATTAGTAAACTATGAAAGCCCCAGTTTTTTTTTAAACTATTAAATCATTTTTAAATAAACTTAGCAAAACACAGATGGGAGGAGGGGTTAAGAAAACTTCAAGATACTGCAATACTTGCAAATCTAATACAAATGTGTCTGATTAGCTATGCTATTGAAAAATTCATTTCACTTCTTTCCTAGGATCTGAAAGTTTCTTTCTCATTTGGGTAGGGGACAATTCATTTAAGATACAAATGTTTTTGAGGTAAACAAAACACGAAATGGGATGTTCATGTATAAATATGATGGGCGGCCACTTCTAAATCTGATGACAACATGTAAGGAGTTAACTCTACATTCGTCATATTTGGAGAGAAAAGGTACCTGAAAAGCACAGTATGGGCTAAAAAGTAAAAAGAACACATTTGAATGCATTTAAATGACACTCTTTTCTCTTCAAATGGAATATACAGAACAAAGAGTAAATGGGACTCTCTTGGGGCTTTGATGAATAAGCTCCTAAGTACGGACAATTATCAGAAGACTGACTGAGGTAAAATACATCAACTCCGCACACATATTGGAAGTTCCATAATCTTATTACACTCTTACCTGGGGTCATCTGCATGGATAGTTTACCCTCCCCTCTTAGGCTCCAATACAAAACTGGATCAAGGACACCTCTCCAGCAAAAGTAAAAAACGCATTAAGGTGAAACGTGACTTGCCCAATTTTTGTCAGTCCGGGTGCTCAACACGGAAGTTTTGCCTTCATGTTTGTTTTTCTTCCATCAAGTTGTCCTTGAGTTGACACTGGACTTTCAGTGATACTTAAAACCTGGTCAGTTCAGTTGCCATAATTCTTCCTTTATGCAGAAAGCAAGTTGGAAAGAAATTTGATCCTGTTGCTTCCTGTTAGAACATTTTAAAATACTCAGATGTCAAGTGGAGAAATCGATTTTGATCGAGTTCTGGGCTCAGCTCGCGTAGGCATACTTTTACGGGGTTTTATTCCCTCCCTGTCTAATCTTTCCGGTGGGCTGCCTGCTAAGACATTATTCATTTGTGTCACAGGAAGCTGGTAGTTCCATTTAGTGATTTACTGGCTTGGGTGCTTTTTGTTGAAATCTGAATAAAGTGACAGGACTCTTTTTTACTCGGGATTGTTCTTGGCATAGTAAATGCGAGATATTCAGCTAAAATAAATACCTGTGAGAGTCATAAGTGCTATTAAAGACTTGGATTCAAAAGGAATGCTGAAGTTTGGCTTGAATAAAAAAAAAAATAGGTTTTCATTGTTACAATTGCTGAAGTTGGCAGATATAATCGTCTTCTTAGATGCAGTCTCTGTACTATCTGTAGGTTGTCAGTTTAAGAGAGAAAAGGGGAGGGCAAAGGCTTTGTCTGCCTCTCACCCCCATCTCCCACTGCCTACCAAGAGAAAAATATCGAAAACTTAAACATCAGTAGGAGGCCATGGGCTCCAGTGAGAGCCTTGGGGACCATACCGAACTTCAGAGACTTTCTTCTCTACTCTTACACTCTTTTCTGCCTTTTTCCTCCCCTTCATCATCAGCTGGCAGAGTACATTTTACTGTGTAATTATTCACTGGGTTCTCATCTCTTTATGTACGTGCTTTTGAACAAGAAAAGCAAAATATTATTTTCTAGCAGGTGGTGACAGATATTCGACAAGGCAATGATCAAAATGACAAGATAGAAAAGTTTTTTCCTTTCTTTCTTTCTTTCTTTTTGGCTGGCAGAACCAAGACTTTGGGCCTCTTGTGAATAGATTAGGTTGGCTGGCAGAACATTATATCAAAGATGCCAAACCCATGTAAAGACCTAGTCCATAACCTCTAATCTTAGAGACATGAACTCTATTATTTCCCATTAAAATTAGAGGTTACCAAATTGTAACAGATGTCCTTAATAGACACGTCTTTATTACGGGGGAACATTAGGTAAATGAAAAGTGAACCTAGTATTTTAACTTGCAGCTCATGAAAACACAAAGCTCCATGGCCGGATCTGGATTTTAAACCTAAATTATAGAAGCCTATACAATTTGCATTCATTGACGCATCAGCAATTTTTCTAAATTGCAGCAAGAATGACATAGTGGGATTTAAAAAAAATCAGTAGAATCCTAGCTATTGTAAGAAAACCACAATATTTCACATCACTTAATTTATAGGGACTATACAGTGCATTTCAATTGCAAGAATATTTTAATTAACTGCTGAAAGAATAGGGCTGAGGGTGAAAATCTTCCAGAGACCTATAATAAAAACAAGCTGAAGGATGAATAACTTGATATAAAAGAGCTTTATGACTCCGTGTTATTGCAGGTGTCTGAATATTTTAAAATAGAGAAAATGATGTCTATGTGCTTAGCTACAAACACACCCAAAAAGGACAAAAACAAGAGACATAACTGTTTTATTAAAGGCACTGAAATTAGATATCATATGACTATGAAATTGTGCCTATTGACATGTTTAATAAAATTTAAATACATTAATATTCTGTATTATCTGGATAAGGTTGTATGTGTCTCCAGTGTCACATTAGAAGCTTTAATCCACAGCTCAGTTTTCTTCTGCTTAACAAACTGCTTTTCAAAATAGTTGAGAATAGAATTAACTTCATTATGGGCCCCAGAGGCTAATACAATGTTTAAAGAGATGGACTGTATTTAGTGCCAATGAACAGAAAAAATAGTTAAGTACTTTGTTTTTTTTCCTCACATTGATAACTCCATGGGGAAAAAAAAGATGCCATATGCAGTATTTTCCCAACAGTCATGGTATTCTGATGATATTTAACCAAAAATATAAATGTTCAGGCTCAGCACCTGTAGCACAGCCATGACAGTGCCAGCTACATACATCCAGGCTGGTGGGTTCAAAGCCAGCCCAGGTCAGCTAAACAACAATGACAACCACAACAACGCTAGGGCATTGTGGCGGGCACCTGTAGTCCCAGCTACTTGGGAGGCTGAGGCAAGAGAATCGCTTAAGCCCAAGAGTTTGAGGTTTCTGTGAGCTATGATGCCACAGAACTCTACTGAGGTGACATAGTGAGATACTGTCTCAAAAAAAAAAAAAGATAAATGTTCAGATTATAAAAAAAACTTTTTTTTTTGCCAATTCTGGAAGTGGCAATGGTACTAGTAGGTTAATCTGGAGAAAATGTGTGGGTTACATACAATGAGAATGCTGGATATCAAAACCGAAGGTAAAAAGCACAATAAAAACAACAGGGGAATTTCTCACCCAACATGCAAGGAGTGTGAATATCTTTACTCGGTCCCAACAATAAGCAGGAAGCCAAACAAACAGAAAAATCAACAACTCTTCATAGATTTCCCAAAGAACAATGTCATAAGACAAACCACTGACCCCAAAATGGTGACAGACAGGCAGAAACCCATGAGCAAACCTCTCTGTGAGAAGCAGTGTCAGGCAGAGAAACCTAAAAACAAATTGACAAATTCTGAAGCCTCAGCATGGACGTGTCTAAGAATTAAAAACTCCAGGAGGAGTCAGTCCTAGAGGGAGGGGTGCATATTTGTGAATAACCTGCAGGAGTTCAACGAGGTTCTCATAGAGTCAAGGGTGAAGAAAGGGAACAAGTCGAGAATGCATTTCACCAGCACCTACTCTACCTGGGGGAAGGAACATACTTAGCTTCCATTCTCTCTAGCCAGCTTGCCCCACCTGGGGGAGAAGCACTCGTGAAGTCAACAGTTCAGGGACACAGGCTCACTAAAGACAGGCCAATCACAGGATGAAAAAACTGTTCCCACCTCGCCCCCCTCAAACCTTACCACCATGTTACTAAAAACCTAATAGCAGAGCCTTCTCCCTAGTGTATCATACTGAGCTGTTGAGAATAGCATATAGGGCTATCAAAAATAACACACAAAAAGCAAGACCACTTTGAAAAGACAGAGCACGCATGACTTATATAGCAGGAATATTGGCATTATCAGACAAAGAATATAAATAATTGTGATAAATATAAAAAAAAGTGATAAATATGCTAAGAACACTAAATGATGAAATACACAGCACATAAGAACAGATGGGCAGTGAAAGCGGAGAGATGGAAATTCTAAGAACCCCCCACCCCAGAAATTCTAGAGATCAAAAAACACTATAACAGAAATGAAGAATGCCTTTGATGGATTCATTACCAGACTAGACATGGCTGAGGAAAGAATCTCTGTGCTTGAGAATATGTCAATGGACATTTCCAAAATGGAAATGTGAACAGAACAGAGACTGTGGGAAAAAAAAACCTAAACCCATCTGAACAGAGTATCTAAGACCTGTGGGGCAACTACAAAAAATATAACTTATGCCTTCTGGGAATACCAGAAGGAGAAGAAAGAGAGAAAGAAACAGAAGAAACCTTTGAAACAATAATGACTGAGAATTTACTCCAAATTAAAGTCAGACACCAAGCCACACACCCAGAAAGCTCAGAGGACATGAAGCAGTATAAATGGAACAGAACAGAGAGCCCAGAAATAGACCCACATAAATACAGTCAACTCATCTTTGAAACAGGAACAAAGGCAATGCAACAGAGCAAAGATGGCCTTTTCAACAAATGGTCCTGGAACAACTAAACATCCACATGCAAAAAAATGAGTCTACACACAGACTTTACACTCTTCACAAAAATTAAATCAATGTGGATCATAGACCTAAGCATGAGACATAAAGCAGTGTAACTAAAAGATGGCATAGGAGAAAATCTAAATGACCTTGTCTGTGGCAATGACCTTTTAGGTACAATGTTAAAGGTGTGTCCTGTGAAAGTAATAAGTGATAAACTGGACGGGACTTTGTTAAAATTAACATATTATGCTCTGAAAAATACATAGTTGAAGAAGAAGAGGAGGAGGAGGAAGGAGTTGTCACAGCCTCCCAGAAAATCTCTGTGAAAGGCATATCTGCAGAAATATTATTATACAAAATGTACAAAGAACTCTTACGAGAAGAAAATGAAAAAGCTGATTAAAGACGTGAACCAAAGAGATGAACAGAAGTCTCATAAGTACATGGAAAGACGTATGTCCTACATCCTATGTCATTAGGAAATTGCAAATTGTAACAACAAGGTCTCATTACCCATCTAGGAGAATGGCTAAAGTCCAGAACACTGACAACAACAAATGCTGGACAGGATGTGGAGCAGCAGAGGCTCTCCTTGCTGGTAGGGATGTAGATTGGACACCCACTGTGGGAGACAGTTTTTCAGATTCTTTTTTTTTGGAGACATCTCACTGTGTCGCCCTATGTAGGGTGCTGTGGGATCACAGCTCACAGCAACCACCAACTCCTTGGTTTAAGCAATTGTCTTGCCTCAATCTTCCAAGTAGCTGGGACGACAGGTGCCAACCACAATGCCTGGCTATTTTTTTGTTGCTGTTGTCATTGCTGTTTAGCAGGCCCTGGCTGGGCTAAAACACACCGGCCCCGGTGTATGTGGCTGGCGCCCTAACCACTAGAGTACAGGTGCTGAGCTGACTTTTTCAGATTCTTGTTAAACTACACATACTCTTACCTCACGATACAGCAATCACAGTTCCTGCTATTTACTCAAAGGAGTTGAAAACTTATGTTCACACATAAATATCCACATACCTGCACATTTATCAACTTTCTAACATTTTTTTATCGATTTCTTATTTATTTATATACAAAAAAGTGCACATGATGAGTTTAATATCACATAAATGACATAAATGTTTACGGCAGCTATATTTGTAATTGCCAAAACTTGCAAACAACCAAGATGTCCTTTAGGAGATGAACTGCTCCAATGAATTATTATTCAGCACTAAAGATAAATAACGTTAAGCCATTAAAAACATGAAGGAAACTTAAATGTGTATTAGTAAGTGAAAGAAAACTACATTAAAAGCCTATATACTGTCCAGTTGTCTGACATTCTGGAGAGGCCAACCCATGGAGATAACGAAAGTATCAGTAGTTGTCAGGGTTGGGGAAGGAGAGAGATGAATAAATTAAGCACAGAGGATTTTTAGGGCAGAAAAACCACTCTGCATGATATAACTACAATAGTTATCATACATTTGCCAAAATTCATGGAATGTACAACACTAAGAGTGAAGCCTAATGTAAACTATGGAATTTGGGTGATAAAAAATGTGTTTAAAAAGTTGATGGTAACCAGTGTGCCATTATAGTGTAAGATTTTGATAGCTGAGGAGGCTGTGAGTATGTTGGGGCAGGGGATATATAGAAAACCACTGTACTTTCTTTTGCTATGAATGTAAAACTGCTTTAAAAATTGTCTGTTTTTTTCCATGATCAGAACATTTAATTTATTAGTTGAATTTTGGTCATGTAACACTAATGTTAACCAAACTCCCCATGTGCACTTCTTTAGTAAACTGAAAAATGAAGAAAACTAAAAAGGGAAACTGACAAAAAGGCTAAAATGAAGTTGACAAATATGCACAATGTTATGAATGGGGAGGATATTTAATTTGTATTATAAATTGTCATAGAATAAATAGCTTCTCTTTGAAAGAGGCAGTATTGAGAAGAATGCTTGTTTGAAAAAAAGTTGTTCAGGATTGGAAACGGGCAAAAAAAAAAAAAAAAGGAAATGGGGAAAAGAGATTATTGAGCATAATTTCAGTGACGTGCTGGGTCTTACCTTGCAAGTATTTCAGAAATGATCTGATTCGATAGGGTTGTGAACCCTTAATTGCATTTACATGGGCTAGAACTGGCAGTGATAGAAGCTAAGTTACAGAAAACTGATGGCAAGGAAAATGATTCTTATCTGTGTCAATGCAAGTAATTTTCATCTGGATAATATAGAATTCATTTTTGCTCTGCAGGAAAAAATAACACCACTTATTACATTGTGTTGTCTTGTAGGATGTTAACCAATTTTACATCTTTTAGAAAATTCCTTTCAACATTTGTGGCTGTTTCTTTGTTCTTCAAAATCTATATTCAATTGGTTTTATCATTTTACTAGTTCATTAATGAGTTTAGTGAAACTTTTGACAGCTGTTCATTTTGTATTTGCATGAGAACTACATTTATAACTGCCTGAAAATTACTCTTAAGCACACTCAGTTTGAAAATGTATTTCTTGCCAAAAATCCAGAGTGAATTATAAAGTTCCATTATTGTACTACAGGGAAGAAAGTCTTACACTTTTATAGGCGAGAGAAGCAACTTCCATATTTTTGAGTTTATGTTATAGGAAATAACCCCAAATTGTAATGATGATAGTGGCTAAAGTCTACGGAACATTTATTGTGAACAACTACATATTTTATATACTGTCCCATTTACTCTTTGCAAACCTATGAAGTGGTACTAATTTTAGTCCCATGTCATAGATAATTAAACATTTATTAGATGTTAATATAAATAACATATTTTAAAGAGATTTTGAGTAATTTTCCAAAACAAAAAAAATAATTTCCTAAAGAGTGGTATTTTATAATATTTTGGAAAAGCTCTTTAATATTTGGTTGAAGAAATACACCATTCTGGATTCTTATTGTTACCAGACAAGCTCCTCTGCAGAGTACTTCATCTTAGAGATGCAAAGAATTAATCTACAGACCACCCAAGTAAAGCAAAAGGACAGACCGATTTTATTGATAGATAAGGGTAGAAAAAAGTCCGAGAACCTTTGGCCTGCAAAGATGTATTTCCCGGTGTGTAACGCACATGGGCCTTCTGTCCAGAGGGTCATACACCACTTTTCTCACCCTGTGGGCTGGGGAGGGTTGGGGAGATGGAATGTTACAACCTTTTGGAGCCAGGGGTTTGAGGGCAGAGATTAAATTTAAAATTGCCCCTGTGTAGAAGTGGGTCTCATTTATGGTGTGTTCTCTGCTCAGGTAGTGGCAGCTTAGGTGTAACTCTGGTCAGACTGGCTTTTGGACCTCCTTGGGCCCGGAGAATGTGGTTAAGCTTGCTTAAGCCTAGAAAAAGGGGGTTCAGATCCAGTCTGGAGTAGGGGAACCCTGGGTCATTATCTCTGTCTGCTTCTGCATCTAATCTTTTATGATATCACATATCATATAGCTTCTGGGGAAAAAACCCTATACACTCATAAGAGAATGAAGGTGACAAGGCAAATAATGTTTTAGTAGCATTATTATCAAAATAGTTTGGACATAATGAAACCCTAAATTATCTGGGAAGCCACTAGGGGTTCCCGAACCATACGTTGGAAACTACTGTTTTAACTAAACAATTATGCTGTGTGGGTCATAAGCATAATTATTTTCAGTTTGTAGAATAAAATCATAGAGATTTTTGTGCAATTGCTTAATTTTCAAATTAATTTCATATACTGTTTTCAAAAAGGCTTTCTTCTAACCATGTAACTAAACCAGAGATAATGTTGGCCCTGATTTACAGCTGGGAGACACGAAAGTTAGAGAAATTAAAAGTTTGCCCAATATTAGTCAGCTGTTAAACACAAAAGCAAAAATAAGACCTCAAGGCTTTGTCTCTTGATTCGGAATATTTTCCACACGGCATATTTAAACTACTAGTAGGACATCAAGTACACTTCAGGGCAATTCTTAACTGATTCTGTGGGCAAGTATAGGTTCCAGTACAGTCCTTATTCCTCTCTGGGATAGTGGAAAAAGGAAGGTGGTGAAAGTAGTTTCTGGAAAATGTAATAGGAGTGTTGAAATTGGGATTGTGGATGGAGAAGGTGTGTTTTATTGGTGATATAGTGTTATACTTATGAGCCAAAGTGAAGCTATGAAGGCTTTTCTTCCCAGGAGTTCAGAATTAGAAAATAAAGCAATCTGGGCTTTGGAAATCCCTAGACTTAGAGTCTTCTGACAAATACCACATTGGTTTCTCTGAATTAATCATTTGTAAATTGGAAAGTGAAAGGATCCTCTCATAAAAAGAGAATATAATCTTCATGGGGCAGTGACTGATTCGCATTTACCACTGGTAGCCAAGCCCTGGAGTTCAAACCAGAGAATCAATAGGTATCTGTTACATGAATGAATGAATGACAAATGTAAATGTCCATCTATTTTCTTCTGTGAAAGAGAGTAAATGTGATTTAACCTCTCTAGCCAACCCAGCTGCTGAGTATAAAATTTGTCAATTAGAGGGCTGTTTGAACCTGCTGTGAGCTAAGCCACACCTCCCTTTTACTCTGAAAGGCTTCACAAAAGGTGGTGACCCCAGGATAATTAACAATTCTGTTGACACCTAATTGGTTTCAAGTGGTTTGCATATACCTAGAAAGAGTGAATAAGCTACCCTTCTCCTTTCCTTTTAAAACACAGGAGGTTTCCCTCGCATTATGAATTAACAGAATGAAAATGGAGGTGAATAAAGCTTAGAGAGACACGTCCCTCCTCCTATCCTCCTTGAATTCTCAGAAATACGGCTAAAACCATCAGTGGTGGCAATAGACTTTGGCATCTGAAACTCTGAATTGATTCATTTATAAATTGTGTGTGTGTGACAGGGAGAGAGAGATGCCTGTTAATGTTGTTTTTCAGTTGATAAGTCATACTCAGAAGGACTGTATTTTTATCCTTAATTTTGTAAATATCGGGGACTAACAAGCAATGGATAAACTGAAATTATAATAAAATGTTTTAAATCTATAACAACAACAACAACAAAAGTATTGATGTTAAAGAAGGAAAACTCTATGGTAAAAGAAACCATTTCCCAATAACAAAGGAAATATACTTGTTAGGAAAAGAGCCTTAAGAGTTATTCCATGAAAGTAAACAACAAGAAAATCCCACGAGAATTGTCCTTAAGAATTAGAGATCCTATTCCCACTCATGACATCTGAAAACCAGAATTTGTATTTGTGAAGCATCGTGATTGTGAACTAAAATAATTCTCACATTTGTAGGTAGCCAGCTTTATGTTCAGTCATTTCTCGTACCCACAGAAACTCAAAGAATATGCTAGAAGGAAGTTGTTGAGCCCACCTAGACTGATTCTTTCATTTTTATATACAGTTCACTAGTTATATTGGGACTCAGGACACACAACCCCCAAATATATTAATAACTATGTGGCCATCTCTCCTTTGCCACGTCCTTGATTTGGGAGATGGGAAGAATGAATCCACCAGCCGCCAGAGTAAAGGAAAGGACAGATTTATTGATAGACAAGAGTGGGGAAAAGGTCTGAGAGCCTTGGGCATGGGAAGGGGTATTCCTGAGTGGGTAGATCACGTGGGCCTTCTGTCCAGGGCAGTGGTTCTCAACCTTCCTAATGCCGCAATGTATTTTCATTGTTAAAAAGGGGTCGAGACCCACAGGTGGAGAACCACTGGTCTAGGGCGCTATATACTGCTTTTCCTACCCTGACAGCAGGGGTTTTGGAGAGTTTTGATGCCAGGAGCTTGAGGGCAGAGGTTAATTTTAAAACTGAGCTTGCATAGAAGTGCAGTCTCATTTAAGGTGTGTTCTTTGCTCTGGGCTGGGTGGCTTACATGGGACACTGCTTGGGCTCAGAGAACATGGTCAAGCTTGCTTAGGCCTAGAAAATGGGCTAAGCTGACCAGCCCTGAGTGTGTGGAGGGGAACCTGCATCAACCGTAGGAGACCAGAGGGTGCTGTCCTAAAATCTGTCTCTTTTGCACATTGATTATTTTGAACTGGTTATTTTGAGGAACTGAAGAGAGAGGTTTAGTTCTGAGAAACTGCCATTCTATAAGAGAAAGAAACTTACATCTATAAAGGAAATCTCCATTTGTAGGAGCATCTCCTTCTCTTCAATAGGAAGAGAAGATGGACTCCTAATCCTGGACTTAAATTTGATCACAAACCTTACCTTTGTTTCATGGTGCTTTTACTGGCCGTCTTACCTTACCCAGGTGTTTCCCCTCACCCACCATAATTTGCCTCCACCATCCCCCAGAAGCCTCACACCCTGCTCCTTTCTGGAGTTGAGAATGATAAGTAACTCTCATTCAGCTGGCTTCTTTGAGTCTTACATGGTTGTGAGAGTTCACAAACTTTAATTATTAGACCTCATTGGAAACCCTGGCATGCTGAATCTTTTCAACTGAAAGAATTTAACAATCAGCACATGTAGGAAATTATCACTGACGTTCCCCCCCCTTCTCCTATAAAATGGGTCATAAAACCTATGAAGAAGGCTCGGCGTCTGTGGCTCAAGTGGCTAAGGTGCCAGCCACATACTCCTGAGCTGGCAGTTTGGAATCCAGCCTGGACCTGCCAAACAACAATGCTGGCCGCAACAACAACAACAACAAAAATAGTAGGCCCTTGTGGTGGGCGCCAAGTAAGCCAGCTACTTGGGAGGTGGAGGAAGGAGAATCACTTGAGCCCAGGAGTTGGAGATTGCTGTGAGCTGTGATGCCACAGCACTCTACCCAGGGGTTCAGCTTGAGGCTCTGTCTCAAACAAACAAACAAAAAACCTACAAGAAATTTTTTGATCCTCCCCTGAACTTCATGAGAGGCTCTTTCTCTACACGTGGAATAAAAAAGCATCTTTATCTCCAGAGACGTAAGGACAAAGAAAGGAGTCTAAATAGGCGCTGGTAAGTTTTTTCCAGCTTATTACATTTAGCCTGTATCCCACTATATCATCATATTTCTCCATGACTACCTATTTTCATCAAACCTACTGACAGTAACTGTTAACTATGTACCATGTTGAATTGGTTTTGTTTTTGGTATGTATTACCTTATAAGGGCTCCTGTGTTATGTACAACTTACATCAAATAAATTTGTTTGCTTTTCCCTTGTTAATCTTTTGTTATAGGGGCCCAGCCCTGAATTTAGGAGGGTAAAAGGAAAATAAATTTTTCCATCTTCATAGAATTAATGCTAATTATCATAATGACTCAAGAAGCAAATAAAAATGATTCTATTGTTTATATGTATGCCCTATTTATCGTTTAAGATAAGAACTTTCTATTTTATTTAAAAACGTACTTTTTTAAATGTTTCTTTCTTTTTTTTTTTTTTTTTGAGACAGAGTCTCAGTATCTCGCCCTCAGTAGAGTCCTGTAGCATCACAGCTCACAGCAACCTCAAACTCTTGTACTTAAGCAATTCTTTTGCCTCAGCCTCCCAAGTACCTGGAACTTTGGGCACCTGCCACAATGCCCAGGTATTTCTTTGTTGCAGTTGTCTAGCTGGTCCAGGCTGGGTTCGAGCCTGCCATCCTTGGTGTATGTGGCTTGCGCTGTAACCACTGTGCTATGGGTACTGAGCCTTTATGTTTCTTAAAATATTAAAGTACTTTATTTTCTATTATAAGCAACACATTTCTATTATTTGTGTTTTATAGCACATTATCCACTAAGTTTTGTCCTCAAAGTTTTATTATTCCATACTTGTTTTTTTATTTTCATTAAATTGAAAATATCTAATGTTAATTTTTAAACTTTCTTCTCTAAAGAATAAGATAAGCAGGGGGATCACTCCTACATAAAGCATTAGTAAACATATCAAGTACATAAGGTGTATTTTCGTGGACTGTGCAGGAATAGGATATGAGTTTTCATAAAACATTTTGCAGAAAAAAATGTATTTAGATCACTTATGTATTTACACATTATAAGTAAGGTTTGCACAGGCTGTGTATTGATAATGGGAATATTTCCTAGGACTAATATGCCCATATTGTAATAAATGAGTTCAATGACCACTTAATTCATTGTGTTCATTCTTATTTATGATATTCAAATTAACGATAGCTTGCAAATTCCTAGCATATATCATACAACCACTATATTTCCTTCCCTCATTTGGACTCATAATTGTCTTTATTGATTTAGCCCACTAAGAGTGATTATTTCAGGCCTTAGATATTTATTGGCATAAATCTGCATCTCTGTTGAAGTTGTTTAAAAGTAAAACATTCTGTTGAAACAACTAGGCACAAGGTAGCAGTATAAAAGTAAGTGAGTATTTTAAATTAATTCTTCTAGAAATCTCTTTTGGACAAGCATCTTCCTTTTCATTCCCATAACGTATGGACCGGAGTTTCCCATTATTCCTCTGGCAATACCAGCAAATGTTCTAAGCACTTACATCCATTTCTTACTATTTTCTGCTTCTCATTAGTGAACAGTTCTTAGTATATTACAGCCCGTGGAATATTTTGTACCGAACGGCTCTTGTTACTAAGTCCTCTGAGGATTTTTTGACGTTCAAAATCATGTTCCACTTCAACACTGGAATCTTTGTCTTCATGTCAAATTCCCAGTGTCTAAATCATACAGTTAAAAATGAAATCACCAACAGGTTAGGGTTCCATTCTCTATAAACATTTTGTAACATTAAAACAAGAAAGCTTTACAGTGTGTGATACATATTGTCCTTTAGACAATAAGCTTAGAGGAAAACCATTTTATCCAGGTTTGATATGACCTTTGATATTTTAAAAAGACCTTTCTACAATTAAACTCTTTTCTCATGCTAAGAGTCAACTTCAGTTATTTGTCTCCTCAAATGATTCATTGGCACCAGGTTGTGTGTGATGGTATTAAAAACAACCACAAGAAACCTCCTCTACATCATGACGTTATTTTACTTATTGATGGAGACATAAAACTTTTCCATTACTTCATTAATACAACTCTTCAAATCCCTCATGGCGTATTTCCATATTTGATCTTAATTAATGAGAAAATTAGCCTGAAATTCCTAGGAAGTTTTATCAGATTTCATTAGACCCTTGGTAAGTAAATCCTTTTGTATTTCTGCACCCCTTTCATTCACTAGACTTGTGCCAGAATTCTCAAGCTAACTTTCTGACTTTTCAGCTGGAAATTGTGAGAAAGATGGGTGCAAAAAGGAATCTGAAACCTGTCAGTAACAAGCAAGGAGCAGAATAAGAAAATCTTTTTGTGAATAAAGTTAGCAAAATTATAATAGAATTAATGTCAAAGACACCTTCTATTTTGTTGGTTTTTTTTATTTTGTTGCTGCTGTTGTGGCACATTTAAATTTGTAAAACTGAAGCAGAAGGTGGTTTTCTAAATAAAGCAATCGGTGATATAACTTTCCAAAAATATACTGTATCTTTTTTCATTCAATTTGATCTTGCAATGTCTTGAGACTAAGTAAGGTGTGCAATTATACTTCTTTATCTTTGGCTACTTTTGCTTATGTTGTTTGCCCACTGCTTTTCTTTTAGAAACCAGGCTGATGCTATGGACATACCCTAAAGTTTCATCAGTATCTTTCATTAAGATATTTTGGAGCTACTTTACAAAGCTGAGGCACGTAGGTAAGTATAAACTGAAATTTATCTGAATCTCTTGCTAACAAACCTTTAGGGTTCTTTAAGGGTATCTGTAATACTCTCAATTTTTAAAAAGTTAAAAACCTATTTTAGGGACATGAAAAATACTAACTTCTGGGCAGTGCCTGTGGCTCAAAGGAGTAGGGCGCCGGCCCCATATACTGGAGGTAGCAGATTCAAACCTGGCCCTGGCCAAAAAAAAAAAAAAAATGAAAAAAAGAAAAATGGCAATTTCTATCAGGGAGTATATTAGTATTCAAGGATTATTTGAAGTAAGTTATTTTTTAGCCACTAACCCTTTGATATGCCTTTTAAATTATGGATTAAGGTTTGCTACTTTAGATGTTTTCAATTCTGTCTTGCTCAATACAATAAGAAAGTTAATACAGTGTCATTAGTAAGAGGAGCTTGATCTGTAGAATAAAGTATAAATATCAGTCCAGAGGGAAGCAAGAGTTTTTAGCTTTTCACATTTACCTCCAATCCTGTGCAAAAGAAGAGGTTTAAGTAGCCTCAATGTTGGAAGAGTGATAATCATGGTTTGCTAATTGGGTCAGTCTCCTTACTCCTAAGGTAACATCAGCCGGCTTGGATGGTCTTCCCTACTAAGTGTTTGGAAATGTGGATGAGTTTATGTATATATCATCTTATGTACTTGATATATTTACTAATGCTTTAAGTAGAAGTGATCCTTCCTGCTTATTCTATTATTTAGAGAAGAAAGTCTAAAAATTAACATTAGGTATTTTCAATTTAGTGAAAATAAAGGATGTGAGTCCTTTTTTTTTTTTTTTTCTTTAACCAGACTTTGATTACATATGTTGCATTCTTAGTAAGTCATTTGGGTCATGGTAGGATAACGGATCTAAAAAATAATAATTTCATTTGGCTGAGAAACAATTGCTTAACTCCAACAATTGCTTCAGACAAAATCATCCACTTGTATGGAGGACCAAAATACAGAGATTTGGGTTCTGTATATACTTTTAAGGAAAAGCCAAAAAGCCCAGTTTAGTGGTAATGTTTATAGAAGTGTGTGTATCCTTATCCTAATTGTTATGGAAAACCTTCACACTCAGAGCAAAGTCACCCATGGTTATACTTCCTAATTGCCGCCCATCATCCCTTCCTGGTGTCCTTTCATTTCCATGCTGTATTGTCCTTGGTATGACAGTGCTGCCAGAGAATGACCTCCTATTTCCTCATCTCTGAGAAGGAAGTGCTGTATCTACAGCATGAAGTCACTCTGAGAGTTACATAGTAGAGTGCCCGGCGTATCCTAGAATACAATGAATGATAGATTTTATCTCCTGTGTCCCACTTCACTTCAAGATATAATGCTACTAGTTTTTTCATGAGGGACATGTGAAGAGACTTTCTTTGTGTAATCTAAAAAAGAAAAGCTGTTAAAATCACTGAATGAATTTTTTCAGTAATGTTAAGACCTTTCCATTCTTTACAAAATAGTGTGATGCTATAGAGATGTATAGCAAGAGAGTATTTCATTAAATAGAAGAGAGTACTTCATTGGGGTTTGAAAAGGTTTAACTTCTGGACACATAATCAGTTATTTACATTTTAAAGAGCAGCAGCATATATAGCAAGGATCTTTCAGAATTAAACTAAATTACGCTTTTTGCCTTGTCAATCCAGACTGGTGTGCAGTAGGAGCATAGTTGGCATAACATTTTCTTTTTTAAAAATACTTCTTTGAGGGTATAATATGAACAATTATTTTTAATGAAACCGGGTAGTGCATCTCTACAGAAATGGTAATCTGGAGGAAACTAAAAATTAAATATAAATTCTGGAAATTTGCTCTTTCAGTGCCAGTCCTAAGATAGCTTGATTGAACTTTAGATGAAATATCACATCAGACAAGTGAGAGATTGTACTTTCATCTATAATGGTATCAAGGTAGTTAGTCATCCTTATTGAATTGAGGGAAGATGAGTCATGTGGGTGAAATGAATGTGTGGACTCACTCCAAGTCCTCTGAGAAAGACCCCGTAATTGGCATTAATTAGTCCTCTTGTTGGCAGTTGTAGTAAACCATCTGAAATGTAATAAACAGAGACTGAAATGCATCCTCAGTGAAAGGCAGTCATCTTGGACACTGATGCGAGCTGATTAGCAAATTGGCAGTTGGCATTCACCCTCTCTCTTCAAACATTGACTTCGTGCTTTTTCCTCCTTTATCAGTGTTAAGACTTTATTTTCATTTCAAAAAATGAATTAAGTTCCCCTGATAAACAGTTATGCAGTGGTTTTATTTTGTTCCCTTCCCCCATGCTCTAATATTGCTGCATATGTTACAGAGAAAAGGGGAATCCCAAGGTACTGCGTGTTGCGTCGAAGTTATATACATTTAACACAACTATAATCTTCAAAAGTTGGTGCAGTGTCTCAAATATTTAATTTAGGCACGGAGAGTAGGGCTATTCATTGGGAGACACTGAAGGATTTTTTACATTAAACTCACAACTTTGTAAACTAGTAGACTTCATTTGTTACCTAATTCAACTGTGAGATAGAATTGGGTGCTCTCAGAGAAATGAGATAAAAACACACACACAGAGCAAAGTATTATTTTAATTTAAAAATTATTTTTTAAACTATACAACCACCAACTCTTTTTAAACTTGACTAACACTCTTACATTTAACACTAAGGATAAATAAATATACATTTCTTGGTTTTAAAGAATCACAATAATATGAGTGTGCAGAAAATATTAAGGACAGTAAAGAGACAGTTCATATGTCATGTTTTGTCACTTGATAGTGTTGATTAGGTAATTTTAAAACCTTTCCTTTTTATCATTAAATACTTTCTAATAAGTATATTTATGATTTTGTATATTTTGTTACCGAAAAGTTGTACTCTTTTTTTCTCTAGAAAGTGTAAGTGCCAACACCAAATCTGTTAAAAGTCACATTTAATGTTCATTATTAAAATATCTTCTGAAAATGTAATCAAGAATGGGAAAAAAAGGTATAAAATAAATTAGTTTGGGATTCATTTATCTCATATATTTTTAATAAGGTATCATGTCATCCACCAGTGGGTCCAATTGTCCAATAATCTGTGGTAGGCATAGTATATAGATATTTGTATTTATACTGACAATACCTCAGAAAATACTTCTATTTGTCCAGTAGGCATTGCAATGAAATCCAGGATAAAAACATATAAGTTAAAGTTGAATTGAAGAGCTACTTTTCTTAAGTGTAATTAGGAATGTAAATAGTCACTTGCATTTTTTTTTTTTTTTTGAGATGTCTCACTTTGTTGCCCTTGATAGAGTGCTGTGGCATCACAGCTTGCAGCAATTGCAAATTCTTGGGCTCAAGCAATTCTTTTTTTTTTTTAATTAAATGATAGCTGTATACATTAATGCAAACATGGGGTATGATGTAGTGTTTTCATATGCATTTTGAAATACTTTCATCAAGCTGGTTCACATAGATTTCATGTCATTTGCTTAGTCATTGTGTCAAAACATTTATATTCTACTTCTAGAAAAGTTCATTTGTACCCTTGTTAGACAGATATATAGGTGATCTTTCCGGTCACCCTCCCCAATTTTTTTTTCTTCTTTTTATATAAAAAGCCTCCCAGTCTACATGTACTGGTCATCAGAAAATATGATTCAGGGAGATAGATGAGATGAAATGAAATGATAGACAATGAAATGAGAACGTATGGCTGGCTGAGCATTTATGCTGAAACTTTGACTGGAATCCTGGAAGTTATGGCATCCAGGAGTCTTAGCATAATTCCTATTAGTGCTTCCAAGGCTTTCTCTATTGTACTGTCAGAAGATAAAATTTGGATAACGTTTTATTCCATGAAATAGAATAAACATTCCCTGAGTCCAGTGGAAGAGGCTAGCTTTTTAGACATTAAAAAGGCAGAAGAGGGACGGGTGCGATGGCTCACACCTATAATCAGGAGTTCAAGATCAGCCTGAGCCAGAATGAGACCCTGTCTCTACTAAAAATAAAAGAATTAGCTGTGCGTCATGGCAGTCACCTATAGTCCCAGCTACTTGGAAGGCAAGCTCTCTTGAGCCCAACAGTTTGACGTTGCTGTGAGCTATGATGCCACAGCACTCAACCCAGGAAAACAGAGACTCTGTCTCAAAAAAAAAAAATTTTTTTTAAGTTAAAAGGCAGAAGAAAGCAAAAACAAAGAAGAAAAAGCAAATTGGTCATTTCAAAGTTATGTTCTTTATAAAGTAGGAGTAGAACAACAGAATAATAGAGAAATTGTTAACATTAGGTTATTTTTTGTTACTCTCACCTTCTAAGGTGGGAACAGGGAGATAGAACAATATAGAAATTGTTCGTTAATATTGGGTTCCTTCTGGTTACTCCTAGTTGTAAGGATTAAAACAGAGGAAACTTCATTATCATGCCAATTAAAAACTGAAACTGACCTGTTTGGATAATTAGGCAATCTTTCTCCCTTGATTTCTCTGACTACAACTGTTTCAATTTGGTTATTATAAGTGACTCCATTTTGATTTTTATTGTGGTCTTTTGGGGCCAAGTGCAGGGGGTTAGTCAAAAAAAAGGTCTTCTATAATTTTTGTTTAACAGTACTCTTTGGCTCTATCACATTTTGTTGTATTTTTATTATCATATTGATTCAAAAATTTGTTAGATTTCTTATTTGACTATTTAGAAGTTTGTTGTCCAATTTCCAAATAGTTAAGGCTTTCCTAAAAATCTAATTGCTATTGATAGCTAATTTAATTTTGTTGTGTTTAGAGAATAAACTCTGGAAAATTTCAAACTTTTATAGCATATCAGGATTTGTTTTATTTCCCAGCATGAGGTCCTTCATGGCAAACCCTCTATGTGCACATGGAAGAATATGACTTCTGAAGTTCTTGGGTATGTTGTTAGGGTTAGGGTGGTTAACAAGTTTTTTTAGATAATCAATATCCTTACCAATTTTTATCTAGTTATTAAAGGGTACATTGATAGTTCCGCTTCTGATTATGGATTTGTAAACTTGTCTCTTTAGGTCAGTCTTTGTTTCACCAATTTTTAAGCTCAGTTATTAGCCACCTACATTTTAGGATTGCTACATCTTTTTCATGGATTGACCCATTTATCCCTATCTCTATTCTCCTTGTCTTGAGGTCCAGTAAGCCTAATATTAATAAAACTCTCAGCTTTCTTTGGCATACTATTTACATGATATATATTTTCCATCCTTTATTTTTAACCTATCTCTATCTTTTTACATTTAATAAAATTGAGATGGTCAGATATAGGTTTATCTTTTCTTTTCTTTCTTTCTTTCTTTCTTTCTTTTTTTTTTTTTTTTTTTTTGAGACAGAGTTTCACTATGTCACCCTTGATAGAGTGCCATAGCATCACAGCTCAAAGCAACCTCAAACTCTTGGGCTTAAGTGATTCTCTTGCCTCAGCCTCTTGAGTACCTGGGACTACAGGCACCCGCTGTAGTTGTCATTGTTGTTTAGCAGACCTGGGCCAGGATCGAGCCTGGCAGCCACAGTGTATGTGGCTGGCACCCTAACCACTTAGCTACAAGCACTGAGCCAGGTCTATCATTTTTATCACTCACTTTCAATTTTCAATCCATTATTTTGTTTTTCTCTTCCTCCTTTCTTGACCTCTTTTGGCTAATAGAATATTATTTTAGTATTCTAGTGTAATTATATTATTGGTTTTTTAGTTTTATTACTTTGCATTATTCTTTAGGGTTGCTATCAAGACTACAATATGCTATGTACATTGGATACTTTTTCTTCCATTCCTGTGATACTTTGCTAAGAAGAACATTACCTTTTAAAAAATAGTTATTCAAGGTCAGTAATAGAGTGAGCAATATTAACATTCTTCATGGGCACTTTCTGTTTTCATTTGTTTAAGCATCATTTGATAGTCATAGTTTGATAATGACAGCTATTCTTTTGAAAACAAAGGATTAAAACTTAAGGCAAGAGGGGATATTATGTTAAAGCATTCATTTTTTTGTTTACATATTCTGGAATCGTGACAGTCACTATGCTATATTAAACATAGGCAAAGTATTATAGGTGTTTTGAGAATGAAAAAAATTGATATGTGTAAGAAAGATGACATCCATATTAAAAAAAAGTAATAAAATATACTTAAAATAGCTTTTGTAACAGAACTCCCACCAAAAAATAGCCATTAGAATCTAAGCTCAAAGACTATCACAGAATCTTGAATTTGGAAGAAAACTCAGAGCTGGTCCATCCAAACTTCACCCTAAAAGCAGATTTCAACTCAACGTATTAGTCATCATTCTAAGCCAAACTTCGCCCAGGGCCACTTTAAATAAAAGGTATGCTTCTGGATTCAGGGAAAGAAAAGATAAAACATAATCTCTATCATGTGAAAGTGTATTAGTTAGAGAGATCTACTATGGAGAAAAAAAATTTAATAATTTACTACACTAAAAGCTTGTTTATTTTTGTTTGTTTTTTAATGATAATATGGGGGTGGTAGTACTCTGTTCTTCGGAGTTATTCTGGGATCCAGTCTTCTTGTCCTATCCAACTCTACCCTTATCTAATTCCTGGAGGCACTGTCCATTCAACTAGGGAAAAGTCAAAGAGAGTGCAGGAAGATTACACTGGGAGACTTTTTATGGGTCAGGCCTATAAAGCAAGCATCAACTCTGCCCACATTTGGCCCAGATGTACTCATGTGATCATGCCAACTAACAAAAGGAAAGCAAAAAGGCCAGGTATGGTAGGTCACACCTATAATCCCAGCACTCTGGGACACTGAGGCAGGAGACTTGCTTGAGCTCAGGAGTTCCAGACCATTCTGAGCAAGAGTGAGACCCTGTCTCTACTAAAAATGGAAACATTAGCTGGGTGGTGCACACTGCTAGTCCCATCTCTTCTGGAGGTTGAGGCAGGAGGATCCCTTGAGCTCAGGAGTGTGAAGTTGCAATGAGCTATTATACAGTGATTCCACTGCCCTCCACCTGGGCAGAGCAAGACTATCTCTAAACAAAACACAAACAACAACACAAACCTCCCAAATGTAGGCAAGCTTGGTGATCAGAGGGAAGGAAAAGTGAGTTTGCTCAGTCTGTCTGACAATGGCTTTGCAGATGACTAATATCTCTGAAGAATTATCCCCATTGCCCCTTTTTGACCATCTAAATGTCAGCACTTTAGTAAAAAGCCATGTATATGTGAATGTGAAATTATCTGAGAACTTCATGAACGTTCTATATGAATACCTGCATCCATTGTATTAAATAAGGTCATTTTCGGTTGTAGCGATAAATAGAAAGTATATTTTTAAGTGTCCTTGTACCTTGGATTGTTAGAATGTGGGTGTTGAATATTACCAACACAATTTACCTTGTACTTCAAATTCTCTTATGTAGCAGGTATGATGAGGTTCTCATCTTATAGAGGACTGTGCGATGCTTGTATCAGCCTGAGGTTCACCTTGGGAGACAAAGACACATTCACACATGCTGTAGGCTGGACTTCACATCTGAAAGGAAGCATTACTATTTTTAGAAAAAAAACCACAAAATATGAACATTATGCTCTAGGCCAGGAAAGTTAAGTAGCCAAAGTTAATATTAAGACAGTTAAGGTAATATTTCAGAAAAGATTTGCCTTATTCACTTGCCATAGGATTGATAGTTGAACATCCTAAATATTTTTTTAAAATATATAACATGAACTCCACATAAGACTCACTGCCACTGCCTGTGCCTGATGTGAAACCACTTTCCTGTTGGGATATGATCAGCTCACAGCTTCAGTGACACCCGCTTAGTAGATACATGTATTGTTTTCATTGCTATCATTATCCTTCTAAAGTGAGAAGTTACTACTAGTAAGGTAATTTTCCCATGTCCCCGGTCTCTCACAGTTTCCCTTCTTTTTACAGGATGAACCCCAAACTCCAGTTTAACTGTTCAGATTTTTTTTTCAATCTAGCCTCACTGGATTTTCAATATTGTTTTTCAATCTTCTAAATAAACTCGTTACTCTATACAAAGTGTTCTCTCCAAAGAGTGTGGTTATATATCTCTCTCTTATGTTATCATAGTCTGCTTTAAAGGAAAAAAAAATTATATAGCAACACTACAGCTTATGAAACACTACAGGTCCAGAAACTCTGAGGTTTATATGTAGTTTGGTTTTAGGGCCAGGCAATTTCTAACAAATAGCTCTACTAGATTTTTTGTGGATTCTTTGGGATTTGCTATATGTAACATCATGTCTTCTAAGAAAAAAGTTTACTTTAAGAAAGTAAAGATTACTTTTAAAAAGTTTACTTCTAAAAATAAATTACTTTATTTCTTCTTTTCCAATGTGGATGCCTTTTAATTTTTTTTAATATTTATTTATTCTTTTTGCCCAGTTATTTTGGTTAGAACTTACATACAATGATGGAAACAGACATTCTTGACTTCTTTGTGATCTTTAGAGGTAAACATGTAATGATTTTAAGACTATCACTGTCCTGGCATGGTGGCTCATGCCTGTAATTCTAGTACTCTGGGGGGCCAAAGAGGTGGGATCCCTTGAGCTCAGGAGTCAGAGAACACTCTGAGCAATAAGTCAACCCTGTCTCTACTGAAAGTAGAAAAATTTAGCTAGGCATGGGTGACATGTTCCTCTAGTCCCAGCTCCTATGGAGGCTGAGGGTGGAGGATCAGTGGAGTCCAGGCAGTGGAGGTTGCTCTGAGCTATGTGATGCCATGGTTCTCTAGCCTGGACAAAGAGATCCAAAGGAGCTTGGATTTATCCATCTATGTGAGGATGCAGCAAAAATGGCAACATAGAAAGCCCTTGCTAGACTCCAGAAGTTCTAGTGCCCAGGTAGATGGATTGATCTAAGATATGGATATAATCTTGGATTTCCCAGCCTCCAGAAGAGTGAGAAATACATTTCTGTGGTTTATAAGCCACCCAGTTTAAGGTATTTTTTCATAGCAGCCTAAATGGTTGAAGACATACATGAAAGCTGTCAATGTCACACCACCTTGTTTAAGCAAATACTGTCAGGTTGCCTCACATAATGGATGAAGAAACTAAGGAGAGCATGTCTGAGTAATTTTTCCGAAGATAGAGCTAGTCCAGTAGGTAGACAATATTCATCCTTGAGCCATTTGGCCCTAGGCTCTATCTTCTTCACATGACCAGCCGGTTTGGATTCAGGAAACATTCTGAGCATAATGTACTCAATAAATAGATCTAATTTACTCTTTCCAACAGAAAGAGTGAATTCACACTTCCAAATATAGTGTAAAACTAAGGTTTCTAATAACCTGTACCAGATGTGATACCATCCCTAAGGAGAAAATGTGCATTTACTTCAGATGTTGGTCACAGAACAAGGTGAATTTGGTAATTGTTGACCCAACACAGTGGCTACACAATATAGGCATGGCAACATGGGTAATATTAGCAAAGACCCTAATCCTGTTGATTTATAATTATGAAGATAATCCAGAAATTCAAAACCAAGAGGAAAACTTAAGGCCCTAGGATGTAAAGACGTATGTAAAATTCTTACCAAATTCATAGATCTGAGTGCAACATTCATTGGCTCTAAGCACAACTCAAGAAAAAGGCCAGTAGGTCACAGATGTGGATGCCTCACACGGTGATGAAAAGTTCATCAATACAGCCATGCTCATTGATGGTTTCATTTTGTTCAGCTACACCATGTGGAATCAGAAAGAAATTATCTCAAATACAATGACTTTGAACAAATCAGTTATTGTCTCAAAGTGTTCAACAGCACCTGTTTATTGTTGCCAGATCAAATCACATAAACAACTGATAAAATGCAACCTCTATGCAAATCACATTGGTGATTATAATTAAAATCAAGAACCAGGGAAACTAAGATACAGTATTGCTACTGAGAGGAAAGGAAGGGGAGCAGAAGTAGAAAGAAAGGCACTGAGTGGACACCAGAGGGACGGCGGGGAGCCTGGTCGGCCCTGGTGGCACATTTGCTCCATTTCACACTTTACCCCGGGGTAGACTCTGGATATTGGATCTTTTATTCGCAGAATTACTTTCCGAGGGGAATTGTTACTGTGACTCCTTTATGGTTTCTTTCCTGTGAAGCAATGTGCAAACATCAAAGACGCTTGAGATTAGAATCAAAGTACTCCTCAATTGGAAACCGTCTTAAATAATGGATGACACTTGAAGATGTTGGTTGTCATTTTTAATAATTAACTATGTCTAATTTTGGCAGCAACTGAGCTTTTATTTTCTGTGAGAGTTTGACACACCACTTGATTTAGATGAGCAAGAGATTTAAATATTGCCTGTTACCAAGGGCTACAAATTCTAAATAAACTTTCCACTCACTTGTAAGACATTTTTAGGGGGTGGGTTTTCCTCCTTTCATAGATCAACAGATGCTGGTTAGATACGGAGAGGGGGGTTATTGGTACACAGATGTTCACAGTGTGTTTATGTGTGTGTCCAGATAGATGGATTGACCTCAGATAGAGATGTAAATGTCACAGCATTATAATAATGAATCACTTTATAATTGCAAATTTTTCAGCAACACTGTTGTCAATTACTATGAATATTCCACCACTGTTATTGTACGGTACTGTAGATAGGGGCTTCATCTTATTCCATCTGTAATCTTTAGAATTATTGATAAGATATTTTGAACATAGTAGGTCCTCAGTAAACATTTACTGTATTGGAAAGGTTTTATTTATTGCTATTACCTAAGTGATGACTATGAAATTAAATTTTACTTATGTTCTTATTTGGAAAAGTTCAATTCAGTTTTAGATGGTTTTGTTTAAAAAAAAGTAAAGTATCCTGAAATTTCAGAGAGAAGACTTTTCTAAATCCAAGTTTTAATAATTTAGACTTGAAACTAATGAGCCTAATTGAGAACGTAATTCTGGATTCAGATGGTTATTGTATTTGATTTAATAAACAGTTACATTGGGCATCTATGTCAGACATTTTGTGATAAGACAAATACATGTACATATAGGAAAATAGTCAATTTATGGGGAGTCTGGAAATATGCTCTATGATCTTTATGTTTTCATACTAAAACATACCTTTTAGCAGATTGTGTGTCATTTATTAGAGCTAGTCTTAGAGACTTGACATTACTGAAATCAAACTGTTAAGCATATGAAACACACATTTCTGATAATTAATCATGATCATTCTAGTGTAGCACGAGGCTACTTACCCACAAGCTTTGTCTGCCTTTAGAAAATGTAGTTTGAGAATTATGACTGTTTATAAGAAGTGTCGAGGTAGGAAGATTATGAGAAGCTTCTCACATTTGTATTAATCAGCTGTCTAATTTTTGCAGGTCTTCACATAAGTGAGGCCAAATAAATAATGGATTGAAGAAATAAAAATATTAGAACTTTCAACTGAAAACAAAATATGAATTTAGAAGTAAAGTCGGTATTACCCCCTCATATATCATCCAAATATATACACTCAAATTTAAATATTTTTAATAGGCTCGGCGCCTGTAGCTCAAGTGGCTAAGGCGCCAGCCACATACACCAGAGCTGGTGGGTTCAAATCTAGCTTGGGCCTGCCAAGCAACAGTGACAACTACAACCAAAAAATAGGTGGGCATTGGGGCCAGTGCCTATAGTCCCAGCTACTTGGGAGGCTGAGGCAAGAGAATTGCTTAAGCCCAGGAGTTGGAGGTTGCTGTGAGCCGTGATGCCATGGCACTCTACCTGGGGTGATAGTTTGAGGCCATTTCAAACAAAAATAAATAAATAAATATTTTTAATAATAATTTGCTGCTTAAACATTTTGTTTTTATTGTGCTTCCATTATGACTAATAAAAATATAGTAACAAGTTGACACAACTTACACTGAACAAGTGTCATAAATATGATCAGAATGTGAGTAAATTATTAGTCTATTTGAATAAAGCTTTTGAGAGGCACAAGCAAGAGGATTGCTTGAACCCAGGAGTTAGAGACCAGCCTAGGCAATAGTGAGACTCCTGTCTCTACAAAAAATAAAAAAAATAGATAAATTAGTGAGGCATGTTGGTGTATGCCTATTGTTCCAGCTACACAGGCTGCTGAGGGGGGAGTTATCACTTGAGTCCAGCAGTTCGTGATTGCAGCAAGCTATAATGCTGCCACTGCATTGTAACTGTGGAACAGATTGAGACTCTATTAAAAAAAAAAAAAAAAGGAGAGAGAGAGAGAAAAGAAAAATTAAAGGCCAGGCACAGTGGCTCACGCCTGTAATCCTAGTTCTCTGGAAGGCCAAGGTGGGTGGATTGTCTGTGCTCATGAGTTCCAGACCAGCCCGAGTCAGAGCAAGACCTCATCTCTAAAAATAGCCTGGCATTGTGACAGGAGCCTATAGTCCCAGCTACTCAGGAGGCTGAGGCATGAGGATCACTTGAGCCCAAGAGTTTGAGGGTGCTCTGAGCTATGATTCTACTGCACTCTACAGAGGGTGACAAAATGAGATACTGTCTCAAAAAAAATAAAACTTATTCTTAAATGTATGTTTCTTGCATGTCATAATTAATTGCTACAGTGTAACAAAATAGTCTATTTTCTCAAGATAAGTTTATATTTAGCAAATGATAGGTAATTGTTAATTCTTGTGTTAATGTTTATTGGCATTTTTCCTAACATTCCATTTCTTCAACCTTGCCTCTTTTTCCTTCAAACAACTATTATTGATGTAACATCTTTAGGTGGTTTTTAAAGGCTCATTTTATATCCTTTCTAATTAACTGCAGTGCTGAGTTTCATCTCGAAAATCTCATGTCCTACAACTTTTTTTCATCTAACTCTAAAATGCCAGAATGTGGTAGATTATTTTATTTGCAGATTCATGAATCTCATTAGAAAATCTTGTTACTTTCTTGATATTGAAATCTTACACCACCACCTTTGGTACAGAAGATTTTTTTTTTTTAATGTATGTTTGATTGTCATTTAAAACTGCAGAAATAGTGATGAATAGAGACATCTGCCGCCACACGTACAGATTGATAATGACTTTATTTGTACTTTGGCCTAATGCACATCCTGACAGATCATCAAAACAAAAAAGGAAGAGCTCATCAGACACTAAGAAATGGCCAGATGCTCCCAGAATGATGAAAAGCCATTGTCTCTCTCTTTTTTAATGCTCAAGTTATGCAAAGAAGATATAATTTTTTAATAACTTTTAAAAGGAGCCGAACTTGTCATGCTTAGCTGCCTTTTCAGGGACGACGCCAAACATCCTGGTCTCCAAATGTTTGTTTCTCTTTACCCTCCTTGTTGGTTTTCTACCAGCCCATCAGCAAACTAGAAGGGCTCCCAAGCCATTTTGGAAGCATTTGTCTACACTTCATTTTTTTCTTTAGTCTTACAAATCTCTTCAAAAATTTATGATTTTTGGACCCTTCCCTACATCTTAGGCTGCCAAACTTCTTCTCGCAATAATTTTGTTTTTGTATCATTCTGGCCTTCATAATTAGCCAGCTGGCGTTGGTCTCACTTACTACCTCAAGGTTCCATAGTTGAGGATTTTTCAGGGTACAGAACTGAGTATCCCTCACTCTCCAAGAGTGTTCAGAGGTAGAATAGAACTATGTTAGTAGGAAATCACTGGAAAATCACTCACTTTATAATTGATGGACTTAATTCTGGAGAGAGAAAAATTTATGCAGTTCTATGTTTTGACAGTCAAGCCTTAAAAGGATGTTCTTCTAATTTTGGAAAACATCTAAGTTCAAACAAAATATGTTCCTTTAGTTCTAAAATTAAAAGGAACAGACAGACCTAAAGTAAATTCTTGTTAAATATAGACTTACATAATTATCTTACATTTTTTTTAATGACTGATAACCATAGATTTTAATGGACAGAGCAGTAGGTTGGGGACAGGAAATTAAAAAGCAGAAAATGAAAATAAATTATTATGCAATGTACATATATTTCTATCATTGGTTGGAAGAACAAATGGAAACATTTTCTCCCTATTGAAATTTATGACATAATAATTCCTCTATCTTGAAATACATCTTATACACTGTGTTTGTACTCATTAGCTTCTAATATAGTCATTTAAATGTAAAATATATCTGAGCCTGGACTATCCCAGGACCCTTTGACCTTAGGCAGTGAAATTCACAGTAATGGGACTGTATTTAATATTTTCAACTTGAGTTGAACTGTTACACATTATGGAACTCTCAGAAATACCATTATCCTGCCACAGTTTTTATGCTAGTAAGTTATTCATATCATTAGTACTTTACCCCAAACAAACCATTTTGTAATTTTTCACATAATGCACTTTAAAATGATGAGCTCTGATTCTTTGGTGAGTTCTATAAATTGTAAAAGTCACAGAAGGACTATTAATATATTTCAGCTACAAAGCCATTGGGTCTGTGACAGAAAAACCATCTCCTATTGAACCATAAAAATAAATACTGATACAAGGAATATTGCTTTCTTAAAATAAATCTGCAGAGTTTAGTCTGAATGATGATTACAATGAGCATATTTGCTATGAATATTCTAGAAAATTCAAGAATGTAGTAATCCTTCTTCTGTCATGTATTTCATAAAGTAAGCATTTTATGTCCATAAATGTACTTTCTAGTTATTCATAATGTGTGAAATGGAGCTTTTTCTTTTTTACATTCACCTTATTTGGAATTAGATTATGAGAGTCCTTTGCATGGTAGTTGTAAAAAAAATATACAAACATAGAGGTCAAGGCAGGCAGATTACTTGAGCTCAGGAGTTTGAGACCAGTCTAAGCAGGAGAAAGACCCTGCCTCTAAAAATAGCTGGGTGTTGTAGGTATTGTGCTGGGCACCTGTAATCCCAGCTACTTGGGAGGCTGAGGCAGGAGGATAACTTGACCCCAGGAGTGGGAGGTTGCTGTAAGCTATAACACCAGGGCACTCTACCAAGGACAACAGAATAAGACTTTGTCTCCAGAAAAAAAAAAAAAAAAAAAAAAATATATATATATATATATAGGGGTGTGTGTGTGTGTGTGTGTATACACACAGACACAATACTGTCATTAAATGGTTTAGGAGAGATGTATGAAAATACAGATGGAAACATTTCCTAAGCTTATAATTGTCTTTTTAAAGACAAATAAAAGTTACTATACCACTATAGCATTTACTTATTGCCAAAATAAACTATCGGAGAAGCTCCTAAGAGAAAATGAGAAGTGTGTGACTCCATAAAGACTGTGGGACTATCAGGGAACACAATGGAGAAGGCTGAGAGAGCATGAGGAAGTTCATCACCCTTCGGAAAATTGTACAAAATTATTAAGGTTCGTGAAATTAAGAATTGGAAGTGCACACGTATGTTTAGGCAATCTCTCAGATACAAATAATCTGTTTTCTACCCTAACCAACACTAACCAATATTACTTCATTGAATTTACTGTGCTAAAAATTTCATTTAATATTAAGTTAATATGCCTCCTCTGGAGAACTTCCATATACGTGTCCATTTTTAATTACCCAGCCAAAATGTGTAAGGGTACTTTACAATGCAAGCTATATTTGCCTCTCTGCAGAAACAATACAAAATACATGGCTGTTAGAGCCACCAAGCCAATGGCTATGCATTTTGGAATTGTTCTGTTAAATATGGCTGGGGCTAACTTTTATAATCATGCTAGGACATGTTAGAAAACAAAAGTATTTTGGCTGACAAGAAGAGTACTGCTGATATTTTTGAAATTGTTATTGTTACTTTTACTAAACTCTACAGAGTTGATGTGATAGAGTGCTTTTTCAGAGCTATTTGCAGGATTTAGCTAATCTGTATGCCTTTGTTGGAACATAGATGACTATAAAATCTTTAAGGATGGTTTGGTTTTGCTTTTGAAAATTTCTCTTTGTTTAGTGGAGTCTTTCTTTAATCCTCTTAACTTAGCCTTTGTTTTACCTAATGCTGCTGAAAGGGCTCACTAACCTAATACAGATGAATTAGGGGTGACTTCACAACCTATCTTGGCATTTTATTTGATTATGTATCTACTAGTCATTGAAAGATGATTCAGAGAGACCGACTTCATTCGAAAACACATACTTTTTTCCTGGCTCTCAAATGTCATGCTGTTTTAAACTTATGGATAAATAATTCATGATGTCCCTTCCTGGGGGGTTATCGTCATTCTCTACCTCTTTTATTTGTTGCAAGTACCAAATGGGTAGACAGTTAGTTTATGATGAGTATAAAGAGTATGTTTCTAAGAAAATGAAAGAATCTAAAAATAATGGTCTCCATTGTTTGTGAAAATTAATGAAAAATGTCAAATGTTAAGTGAAATCTTTAGGCTCCTCCTTATAATTCAGAAATAAAAACAAAAGCCTATGAAGCTATGATTCTTCAAGTGTCATCACTGTATAACTTGCACCAGAATCAGTGGTATTTGCTTAAAAACTTGATTCCTGGGCCCTATGCCAAGCAGAATGAATTACAATTTCTCAAGGCAGGACACAGGAAACTGTATTTTTAACATCATTCACAAATGACGTTTAAAGACAGCTTTTCGAAAAGCATATTGTTTCATCACAAGGCACTTAGGTCAATTACTCTATCATCATCCCATTGCCTCTCATCCGTTTTAACCACGATGACAGCTCATAGTGCGCCAGAAGCCATTTATGTCCCAGGCAACTCTCCTCTGCCTGGACCGTCTTTCTGTTCTCGACTAGCCTAAGAATTTTTACAAAGCCATTTTGAATTCTTGCCCTGTCAGGAAATATCTGTGCACCTTAACTCTGCTAAATTGTTTTAATCATCCTATAAATGATAACATTGGATCTGAAACACTCTCAAAATGAAATTGCTTATTCTTGTCTATCACTCATGTCATGGAACTAGTAGGTGTTCATGGGTTTCCTGGTTTCTCATCATAGATTCCATAACCTTATTCTTCCACCTTACTTCAAATAACACACAAATACTATGCAACCATAAAGAAGAACAAAATTCCCCAGAGTTCCAGAACCTAGAGCTGAAAAATGCTAAAACTCATTGATTCTACACTGTGCCTGAATTTGATCCTATAGCCTTGTATCAGGTTCAATCAGACAAGCAAAATCTGTAGGAGATATATATTAAGAGATTTATTGCAAGGAATTGTGGGGCTAGCTAGGCAAATTCAAAATCTTTAGGGGTCAGAAAAGGCAGACTAATCTCTCAGGCACCGGCCAAAACTGCCATCCAGAGAGAATATGTTTTCTTTGCTCAGAGGGTATCAGCCTTTCCTTTCAATTGAATTAAGCTTGCCTGGATCATGTAAAATAATCTCTCTTACTCAAAGTTAATGGATTACGGACTTTAATCACGTCTACAGAATATCTTCTTAGCAACACCTAGATTAGTGTTTGATTGAAAAACTAGTCCTGATCAAATTGATACATCCAAAAGACCATCAGAGCAACTTATTAATGCGAAGACTTATTTATTTGACATAGTTGTTTCTGTGTTGTGCTTGTAGTATATTGTTTCCTGAATAGCAGCTTTTTATACATTTGAGATATCAGCTAAGATTTATCCTTTTTCTGGAAACTATTTCCTTAGAGATTTCTATAGGTCTGGGATATGCTGTTAAGACTATCGGTCAATAGTTTAATAGAATTTATAGCTGTGTTTTCACCCTTTTAAAGGCTCTCTCAAAGTCATCAAAATCCATACCTCAATGCTATGTTCAATAATTAAATATTAAACAGATATAGAAAATCTTTATCCTGATTCCTCCCATAACAGCTTGACTAGGGGAAACATAGCTATATACGAGAGCTCTGGACAGATTTGGAAAAGAATGATTCCTGAAGCATTTACGATAATTTGGGCAAACACTTTAACTACACACCAAATTTCCAAGTAGATTTTTTGATAGACATGATGGCCACATCATAATTGTTGTCGCCAACTGAAAGCAGGCACACCTAGGAATATTTTTGCATTAAAGAACACATGGGAAAGAGGAAAAAGACTTTATTTCATGCTATCAGAAATCTCCCAAGTCACAAACCACATATTTTCAGATGAAGAGATCACTAATACATGTGACGTGATTGTCGTGTGAAAAATAAGAGTGATCTCTAAGATAATTGTGATCTTAACCCGCTGTGTCCTTTGACAATGTGGAGCTCCGTATTGGACCAAGATTCCATTAGCTTGTTAATATGACAAAAACAATCACTAATTGTGCTGTGTGGTTATCCATGTTTTAAAAAAAATGTGAAACACTTGATACAAAACTGTCCTGAGTCAAATTCATAATGGCAAAATGCCAGAAATAAGCATGCCGTTCCTCTTTTGTGGTGATTACTGCTTTTTTGAATGTTGCGAATAAAGAAGCACTTCGTTATTGTTCGCCAAACTCAGATGTAGTGAAACAGAATGTCAGGAGCACAATGAGCTTTCACGTTATAGACATTTTGTACTTGGATGTCTGCATTACCTTTTGGAAATTATTCTTTTTACTGAGAACAATGAGGACCAAAGGGCAAGTTTCCTAAAAGCAGCAATTATGGGAAGTATATTAACTATTGTCTTCTTGTTCCAAAACTACCTTCACAGGCTCATAAACATCTGCAACTGTGTCTTTGGTGGAAATAGTAAATAATTGAGACCTTGGCCTGTAGACCCTCTGTGGGTTGTACATCAGGTGGCCTTTTATTCGCAGAGGCTGTTTCTGACTCACAATTTGGAATTACCAGAGCCACCTATTATTTCTAAGCCTTAGGCTCTGCACTTGGAAAATAGGTTTAATTATTACATATTATAGGATTATCCTGATGTCCAAATAGGATGAAGTATGTAAAGGACTTGGTCAATTATAAAGCACCATGTAAATGTTAGCAATTACCTTAAATGATTTTAAACATTCAGATGACAAGCGAGGCATTCAGACTCTGAAGCAGATGTTTGGCATTCATGTAGCCAAACAATTAGAATGATTGACTCAATTTCTCAGTCTTTTGGAAACGTAGCATCATGTAGCTGTTTTGAACGTACTGGAATTTTTGTCAAATAGCAACTAGTCTGACAGGTTGTTTTATGAAGACATTTGTTGGAAGAATAAGTTCTTTTTACAGTGGCTCTGTAACTGACACTTTAAAATTTCCCATTGCATTACATGTCTTTAGTAGAGCAATGTTTTGTTGGAGTTGCAAATTCTTAATAAGCATATGCCCAGATTGTTAATAAGCATATACGGTGGTAAGTGATTCAGTGTAAAATTTAACCAGAAAATATCCAACTTGTAAAATGACAGGGTGTTAGACAAGGAACATTGCATGTAATATTAAGACACTCTTAGAGTGTTCATTTCTGCCCCCTCCTTCCCTGCCAACTCTACTCCACTCTTTGCTAAATAATATATGATTTTTTAAAATTCTTTTTAAAGTAGTTTTTCTTTTTAGAGCAGTGTAAATTTATAGCATCAATTGGGAAGACAGTGCAGAGGACTCACATACTCTATGCCACTTCCCATCAGCAACCGCCCCACCACCAACGTCCTACAGCAAAATGGCCCATCTACTAAAATAAATGAACCGACATGGCTACATTGTCATCACCCAAACTCTATGGTTTATATTTGGGTTCCATATTTTTTTAGAAATGCATAATAATATGCATCCATCATTATAATGTCAAACAAAATAATTTCACTGCCCTAAAAATCTTCTGGGCTCCATCTACTTATCCCTCCCTCCTAACCCCCGGCAACCATTAATCTTTTTAGTG
Source organism: Galago senegalensis (assembly GCA_963575145.1). NCBI lineage: Eukaryota > Metazoa > Chordata > Mammalia > Primates > Galagidae > Galago > Galago senegalensis. Next base: position 9,742 of record CAUYTI010122748.1, on the reverse strand, counting down.
GCCTTATTGCTTTACATTTCCCAGAGTATTAGATCCTTGAAGTTGTAGTATGCAGCCATCTCAGATTGGCTTCTTTCACTCAGCAAAATGAATTTTAGGTCTTCTCATGGCTTGATAGCGGAATTTTTTTAGCACTGACGAAGGTTCCTTTGTCTGGATGTACCTTGGTTCATTTATCCATTCACCTATTGGAGAACATCTTCATGGCTTCCCAGCTTAGGAAATTATGAATAAAGTGGCTAGAAACATCTATATACAGGTTTTTGTGTGGATATAAGTATTCAAGAATTCCTGGTTTCATTAAGTAAAGATATTTAGATCTTATCTGTACCATAAAAAAAAAGATTTATTAAATCTAGAATAGCATGATTATTGATATCCAGGCAACATTCCTTAAAACTTTCTTTAGCAATATATTTAAAAGATAGCAAATATTTTTAAGCGACAGTATTTGTCTTTTAACAGTTCACATTCCATGCCTATAATTCTAGCAGTCTGGGAGGCTGAGGCAGGCGGATTGCTTGAGCTCAGGAGTTGGAGACCAGCCTGAGTGAGCAAGATTAAAACTCCGTCTCTAAAGATAGCTTAGCTTTGTGGTGGGCGCCCCTAGTCCCGATGACTCAGGAGGCCGAGGTAAGAGGATGGCTTGAACCAAAGACTTTGAGGTTGCTGTGAGCTCTGACACCATGACACTTAACCCCAGAGTGACTGAGTCTCTGTCTCAAAATTAAAAAAAACAAAAACAAAACATATATTAGATCTAGTCTTTATTTTAAAATAATGTATTTTTTTATGCTAAATCAATTAATTTTTGTCTCCATTCTTCTTTCAGTGGCCTCTCTTTCTCACTATTCTCCTCCCACTTACCTTTCACAGCCTAATGTGGCTCTATGTTCTTTAATAGTCAGGATAGTTTCTGAGTTTCTTATATCCCCTGAATGTCCTTCAGGGCCGTGTTGCTTTGGAATTCAGGTTATTTGGTTGCATTGCGACTGTAGCTTTCCAACATATTCAAGAAAAGTTGCCATGCTGTGTATTATCTGGCCCATCTTCATGATGGGTTGGGAGGAACATTACTGTAGCCTGCCGTACCCCAAGTGGAAGTGGAAACCTCCTCTCCATACACATTTGTTTCCAAAGTCAAACTTGATTATTTTATGCAGTAAAATTCACTTTTTTAGATGTTCTATCTTATGAATGTAGACAATTATGTAAGTATGCAAACATCACTGCGATTGACATTAAAAATATATTGTAATCATTTTAGAAAATGCATTACCATTGCTTCCTGTCCCGTTGTAATCAATCCCTTCCCATGTGCCCAGTGGCCATCACTGACCAGTATTTTAACCCTAGAGTTTTGCCTTTTTTTTTTTTTAGAATATCACTCATATTTGCCTTTTTTTTTCTCACTTTGGATAACACTATTTAGATGCACTGTTTTGCATTTATAAAAATGCTTATACTGATAGCATTTATTATGTTACTTTTTATTACTGATAGCATTTATTACATAACTGATAGCATTTATTACAGAGAGCATTTATTATATAACTCTAGAAATTTGGTAACAACTGATATGTTTACATCTGAGAATGTACAGGTTTCAACTTCTGCTGGATCACTAGTTTGGGTGCAGAAAGTTATTCTGGTCCAGAGTTGACTGGGTTTGGATTTTTTCATTGCTATGTTTACTGGTACTACACTGTAAGTTTGAAATTCCTCAGGATATGAGTGACCATGTGATTACAGTGAAGGCTGCGATAATGGGCATCTTCTGTTGGTAGTGATCCTCTGTCCTGCAGGTGTGTGTCTCAGAAGGGACATTGTCAGTGTTCAGGCTGTTTCCCAGGAAGACACTGCAGTTGCTTGGGACTTCTTTGTAGGCCAACATTGGTAAGGTAGGAGTTGAGGAGTTGTCTATTGTTCTGGCCCACCCACAGTTTTAGGAATGTCTCGGACCCGGGCTCTGAGTGGGAAATTCTCAGAATGCTTCAAACTCCTGTGCTTGGTACTCAGATTCTTTCTGCCTTGTATCTATTGTGGATCTTGACCTTGAATGAGAGTTTCTATTTTCCCCAGTGACATGAGGCTTTGAGTAGGTATAGAATTCTTAGATACAAGGCAGTTTGCTGCCTTTGCATAAGCATAGTGAGTTATTGGGTTATTTCCTATTCTTTCTGTAGCCATCGTAAATTATAGCTGCCTCTCTCCTATGTCTTCAGGCTTTTTCTTTTGCATGAGAGTCCAAGGAATTGCACAACATTCTGTGCTTGTACAACTGTTCATGCCCTCTGGCTGTCTGCCCCATTTCCTCCTGCCCGCCTGCTCCACCTGGGGCATTTTTATGGAAGCCTATATTCTTTGACAGTCAATAAAGTTTCTGTGTCCTGTGTCCATAGAGGGGTTGTTCCTCTTTGGCGTTCAGGTTACATGATTGTGTTATGACTGCAGCTTTCCAATGGATTAAAGAAAAATTATTATTTTGTACCTTATCTGGCCTATTTTCATTTTGTGGTTGGGTGGTATGCCTTTGCAATCTTCAACATCCTAAGTGGAGGTAAAATTCCTACTTTTTACATTAGCATGTAATCTGCATTTTTACTTACAAATATACTTATAATGCTGAAGGGGTGGTCCACAATTTATTTCATCAACATGCTGCTTCTAGTGTTAAGTTTAGTATCTCCTGTTAAAATATTATTTAGGTGACAGTATTATGCTTTGCATAAATAGTTGACAAGACCTCCTCAAAAAGGTCTGGATAAATCATTTTGAACTTAAAACCAAAAACAAAAAAAGGAAAGGAAAGAAAAAAATCCATCCCATTAGTGACAAGATTTCCTTCCAAATGAGTTGGTATGGTGTAATCTTTTAAAGAATCGTGAAAGGTGAACGTAAGATCTGGCTTTGGGCCCATGTCCTTGTCCTCTGTGGTAGATTTCTTGTCTGGAATGCACATTAAGTTTTCTGCTTCAAGGATGACCAGTGCTCAGGGCTCACATTCATTCTCACTCCTAAATTATGTGATGCTTCCTTTCCTCGTTTGACATTTTCAAAGTGAAAAGTATCATTGCCAGGGAAGCATGAAGATATAGTCAGTCCCAAAAGGCTGTCTGGAAAACTTACAGAAAGGTCTAATCCTATTTGAGCAAAAAATAAATGTAGGGAGAAAATGAAGATGCATCTCTAAATGATAATTTGATTTTGTTAACTGTTTAAAGATTGTATTGTATACATTTTCACAGCATGAGATGCCACTCTTTGGATGTGTCCTTTTAAATGAGATAACTAGAAAATAGATATTCTGAAAATCAAGTTGGTGCTTTCAACATAACCAAGACACAAGCGGTCAGTAGACTGGATTGTTAAGGCTTTATGTTGGTTCGGATGGCTCCCCGATATGGATTTCCAAACACTCGTGAAGATTCAACTTAAGCTTAGATAAGCAAATATGTCTTCAGTAATAAATATAGGCTTTAGCTAGTGATCTCTCCAAAATGAAAGTATATAAACATTATTCTTTAACATTCTTAAATCTCCTTTTAAGTAATTTTAAAAAATTAAGGGTAGAAGAGGTAAGGACAGTTAGCTCAGAAATAACCAAAGAAGGGGAGGCCTTGTTCATCAAGAACCCAGGTTGAAATGTCACATGTTTTAGATCCGCCCTATCAGGGTTTGATTATCCATAGCCAGCGGACAGGGAAATAAAGTGAACTGTAAAGCAATTTGCTGATGAACTCTTTCTGCCTTTTATTTACTTTCGCTTGCCTATGGCAGCCCATAGCTCAGGAGAAAGCTTCGGAACCCATAGTCATTTCCTTAAGCTCGGGAATATCTGTTACGTGAGTGCATAAATATTTAAATCTTTTATAGCCTTTCATCAATTTGAGAGGTAATCCTGTCTATGTCAGTTATGGAGTAAGGTGCAGAGAATGTTCTGCTCTAGGCAAGGAATTCTAGCTCTAGTTTCTTCAGTGTTAACCATTCCCAGGAACCCTCTGGATTTCAAAGTGTATAAATTCAATATCATCAGATATTTATGGTCAAACCAAACCCTCGAACTGCATTCTAAAACAAATGTATATATCTTTACCTTTCCTTTAAACAATGCTAATATTCAAGTCATCAGCCAGTTCAGGAGGATCTTAGATACATTCCTTACATACATTGTCTTTTCTAAGAATTAAGAATTAAATTATAAGAACAGCACAATAAATTGTGCCTCATCTTTACTCAATGAAGCTTATCCAATTATTTGAGTGCACTGTACTTTGAAGTTCATAATCATTACCTTCTTTTTTTATTCTAACTTTCAAACGCGAAGACCTGATGGCTGCCATACGACTTGTGCAAATATTCCACTTTGCAGTATGTGCTGCATATAAATGTGGGGTTTGTATGGTAGGGGGTAAAATGGGCAGCTTCCCAGCCATCTGTGTGCTAATTAACCAGTGTCGAACACAGCCTTGTCATGGGAAAAAGTCATCTTCATTTCTACAGGGTGCAAATTATGTTGCCAAGATCACAAGGACAGGGTCAAAGTTGGCTATCAGCAATGGTTCTCATTTAATTTGTGCTATGAACAGTCCTAGGGATTTTAAATTAAAACATAGGCTTGTACTTCTGTGTCTAACTTATGCACCTACATAGTCAAGTTATAAACATGAAACAAAATGAAAATAGCCTTTTCCTTATTCTAATCCATATTTGTTCTGGTTCTGTCAGCATCTCATTTATCCTAAGACGGACATAGTCCACTCGTAACTCCTCCCTGAGTGTGTGTGTGGCGGGATGAGTAAAGTGTATGAAATGTACATAGAAACATAACTCAAATAAATGTGAATTGATGATTCTCTTTAAATATAGTGACCCATGAATTAACTTTTAGGTATGATTAAAACTGAAACATAACACGTATTTTTTTAACATTAAAATTCAAGTCAGCTCCAATGATTCTAATTAGTAGGAATCTTAGCGGAGGAAGTAGTTAAGGGAAATTAGTTACCTATTGTTGTGAACTGTAATTTAGAAATTTAGTAGTGTTTAGAAATGGATTGTTAGTAAACATGGATGTATGCACATCTGTAACTTGTGCCCTAGTCTGCCAATAATACTAAGTAATTGAAAATGAAATAACACCATGTTTTACACATTGTGTCAACATGATTACTCTCATAATTAAAACCTCATAGAGTGGAAGGATAACACTTGACTCCTGTGAGCATACACACAAATACAGTATTAGTTTTCTGCATCTTTTCCCACATATGCTGTAAACATGGGGGAAAAAGAGTTATCCAATGGTAGCTAAGTGGTCTGCCTATATTCTTAGGCGCTTTCCTTTAAGTTGGATGTTCTCAGTTGCAAACTATAAGGATATTGCATTATTATTCGTAAAAGTGAGAGAAGAATTAAATATACTAAGATATGTATTTTCTGTTTGCCAATATTCTGCACAGATTTCCATTAATGTTTGAGCTTCCAAAAGGGTGTCTTATGCTTTATTAACAAATGTGCATAACCAAAATTTTCCTACAACCTGTAAAAAATATTTAAAGTTATTTTTATTCACAGACAGAGTGGTAATTGTATAGCATGATTTATGAACATTGATGAATGTATATACCTGGAAAATACGCTCCTTAAACTTCTGTAAAGCCATTATTTTGAGTAAAAGAACTCTAGAATGCCCTCCCATCCAAAATTAAAAGGTGATGTTTACCAAGACTACACAGTAAGCCTTTAAGCCAATAACACCTATCAATAAACAACTATTCTGTAGGACCCACTTGAGATATCAGCTCTTGTATAAAGTCTTTCCTTCTTCTCAAGACCATGTTTAAGTGTGCGTCAATGTTCCCATAGCAATTGGCTTACTGTTTTTAGAGGGTGGAACCCAGGTCCAATTCTGTGTTGTATGCACTGGACCTAACAGGGAGACCAGCATATTAAATATATAAAATCTTGTTGAATGAATGAAAAAAGGAACATTAACCTGTTAAACTGCCATTCTAGCATAAAGTAGATCTTTGGAGGGAATTGCATTTTAGGTAAGATAAGGATGAGAAGTTACATTCTAAGGAGAAAATATCCAGACCTCAGAATTGTACAGAACCAGGTAGAATCCTGGTTGTATTGTTTATTGGTTATTAAAACTTTGAGAAGTCAGGGCTCAAGGAATAGGGTGCTGGCCACATATACTGGAGGTGGTGGGTTCAAACCCAGGCCCAGCCAAAAAAAAAAAAAAAACAACAACTTTGAAAAGTCATTTAAAACCTCTTAATCTCAGTGTTTTTTTATTCTAGGGAGCAGTACCAAATATGGTACCTTGCAAAATTGTTAGGAGAGTTGGAGAAATTGCTCTTAAGATGCTGGAATGTTCTTCTTACTCAAAATAAATGCTCAACAAGTAAAAGCACTTCTTTAATAAATGAGAATGACTTTCAGAAACTTATGTGGTAGTGACATATAGCATTCTTAGCTCAAGACATGGAAGGAGACAAAGGAAATAAGTAATAAGTGGTGGTGATTGTGGCGTCTCCAAGAGGTGTAAAGTAATAATATTGTTGTGTCCCCTCTAATTTAGAACTACATTATAGAAAGGTGATATATTTGTTGGTTCTACTTTTAAATAACTTCTATCACATAATATAGCTCTGGCAGGTTATGTGTTTTCTGTTTACATGCTAAAAAAAAGAATACGAATGTAGAGTTTTAGGATTAATTTAAAATTTTCCTCCAGTGCCACCGGTCTGCCTAGTACTTTAAGAGTTATTAAAATACATTTCCTTGTAGAAGGTGAAGATTTTCAGTTGTCCTCAAACTACAGCCCGCGGGCCACATACAGCCCGCCTGGGACAAATATCCGGCCCACTGGGTGTTTTTGCTGCCACTGCGTGTCCTGCATAGCAGCCAACTCATCCCAGGGCCCGCAGTCCGGCCCTCCAATGGTCTGAGGGACAGTGAACTGCCCCCTGTTTAAAAAGTTTGAGGACTCCTAATTTATATCATTATTAGAATTGTCTAGATGGCCAGTTTGGTTTGTTAAGGGAATGAGTGATGATAGAATGTTCTTTGTTATTTTTGTCATCCCATTTCTGAGGTGATCAGTGATAGCTAATGTCTGATTTTGGAATAAAGAATAACTGAAGAGTGAAAAATTATGTTACCTCAATGTATTGTTGTCACTGAGACAGTCGTATTGAAACTGGTTCTGCTATTTCGGGGGGGGTTGGAAGAGGACATCACAGGCTCCCAAATATCCCCTATAGTTATCTGGGTTCTCTTGTGCCTAATTCTCAAGTGAAATTAAAAATATTAAAAGTATTCTAATTTTTTTCTTGAGAGAAAAATTTTAAGAATTCTAGAATTATTCTAGAATTCCAGAATTTTAAGGCCACTTCTGGCCCTTCCATCATGCTAGGTAAATCTATCGGAGCATGCTGAAAGAGACGGGATAGTAGAGGGTAGAGGTGGTGTGGCTGAAGGAGACATTCTGTTTACAAGGATAAGCTGGAAATTTCCTGTTACAGTGAATCCTCAAGTTATGCCTACTGACGGCAGAGAAGCAAGCATCTTTTCAAAAAAGTCATAGTGAAAAAGAGAGAGAGGATCTGGTATGAAATCTGGGCCAATTGTGACTGTTCTCACTATTACAGTTTTTTTAAAAGTACTAGGTTAGTAGGTTTGAGAATCCTGAAAGCTGAGATATCCAAAAAGTAATAAATTGCGCCCACTTTTAAAATGGTAATAAGATCATTTAATAGATGAGTAAAACTGAAAAATGATTTTGCAGAAAGATTGCTTCACTTCTGGGTGAATCATAAACTCATAAGCAAGCATTCAGCAGGAGATCAATACTATTTTGTGGTGTACATACTTTTGCAGTGTCTGCTCAAAGACAAAGATAAATCCAGTATAAACCACGTCTTTAACTTTTTGGCCTGTATTCTGAGCCCATTGCTTCTATTACACCTAAACTATAGACTTCAACAATTTTGCTTCTGGTTAAGAAGAAATTGGTTGCTGATGCATACATCATTTATATTTATCTCAAGATAAATGAGAACGTGAGAATAAGACATCAACACCAAAATAAGAGGCAATTCATATTTTATAAAAGTTGACTAATCAGTTAGTGAAATTTGGTATAGGGAAAAAGATAAATAATAATTTTGTATGAAAACATGAAATAAACCATTTGCATATGAAACCAGGAATATGGCAGCTTTTTTTTAGGTTTTTAAGTCAGGTGGACAATTTTGAGAACTCACTTTCAAGGCATAACTGACAAAATAAATACGAAAAATCAAACAAAACTTAGATTTTCTATTTGAAACCATAGTCCCGGAGAGATTATGGTTTCATTTGAATGTCACAGTAAGTGTATGACCTGGTTTTTACCATTACGTGTGCTTTATTCAGGCTAAATGGACATGTCAGAGATGAGATAACGATACTAGTAATAGGAGGTCATAAAACCGTCAAAGTGCAAATATTAATCCACAAGTGTAGTCTGATATCAGATTGGTGTCTACTGTGACCTTGAAATAGTTCATGATTAAAGCATTAGCACACTCTAGTTACTCCAATGAAATTGCTCTTGGACATGGAAAAACTGGAAATCATGACATTGAAACCTGGTTTATATGCAGTGTTTGCCAATTGTAACCAATATGGTATGTTTCTTAATCTTTCAGAGAGTCAAGTTCCTCATTATAACACTTGAATCCTGCTTGCTTGCTAAATAACTGGGCGGAGAGCAGGAATGAATTTTTTTTTTAATGTCATGACATTTTTTCTTATCAAGGACATCAAATACTTACCATCTGTACTTAAATGAGAAAGGAAAAAATGTCTATGCATTAACTTTCAAAGTTTAGTTAAATTATTTTGACATTGATTCATTATATACAGCCAAAACAAAAAGAAAGAAGCTTCCTAGAGAGCTGTTTATTGTGCTGTTATTTCATTTGACTATTTCCCAAATGACTTGGTGAGAATAGTAGATAGACTTACTCATGCTAGATGAAGTAGTTTTGAAGGTGAATATAATCTGGAAGGACTATAAGGGATGTCATAGCATATCAAAATATTTTTAGTGATATCTTTTTACAGGAATTTTTAAAAAATTATTGGCCCATTATTTTATTTTATTTTATTATTATTATTTTTTTTAGACAGAGCCTCAAGCTATCCCCCTGGGTAGAGTGCCATGGCATCATAGCTCACAGCAACCTCCAACTCCTGGGCTCAAGTGAGTCTCCTGCCTCAGCCTCCCAGGTAGCTGGGACCACAGGCGCCCGCCACAACGCCCGGCCATTGTTTTTTTTTTTTGGTTGCAGCCATCATTGCTGTTTGGCGGGCCCAGGCTGGGGATTCAAACCCGCCACCTTAGGTGTATGTGGCTGGCGCCTTAGCTGCTTGAGCCACAGGCGCCGAGCCAGTCCTTGTTTGTTTTAGTGTAATTTTTTCATCCCAAATCTTTATTTATTTTTGCAGTTTTTGGCTGGGGCTGGGTTTGAACCTGCCACCTCCGACATATGGGGCTGGCACATTACTCCTTTGAGCTACAGCGCTGCCCTCCTGTCCCAAATCTTTTTTTTTTTTGAGACAGAGCCTCAAGCTGTCCCCCTGGGTAGAGTGCCATGGCATCACGCTCACAGCAACCTCCAACTCCTGGGCTCAAGCGAGTCTCCTGCCTCAGCCTCCCAAGTAGCTGGGACCACAGGCGCCCGCC
>CAUYTI010122747.1:0-18743 GCA_963575145.1 Galago senegalensis | reverse complement strand
GGGTCCAGTTTCAGTCTTCTACAGGTTGCCAGCCAGTTTGCCCAGCACCATTTGTTAAACAGGGAATCTTTTCCCCACTCAATGTTTTTTTTTTTTTTTTTTAGACAGAGCCTCAAGCTATCCCCCTGGGTAGAGTGCTATAGCATTCATGCTCACAGCACCCACGAACTCCTGGACTCAAGCGAGTCTCCTGCCTCCGCCACCCAAGTAGCTGGGACTACAGGTGCCCGCCACAATGCCTGGCCATTTTTTGGTTGCAGCCATCATTGTTGTTTGGCGGGTCAGGGCTGGGGATTCGAACCCGCCACCTTAGGTGTACGTGGCTGGCGCCTTAACTGGTTGAGCTATAGGTGCTGAGCCTGTTCACCCTTTTAAAATTAATCTTAATAGGGCTGGGCATGGTGGCTCACGCCTGTAATCCCAGCACTCTGGGAGGCCAAGGCAGGTGGATTGTCTGAGCTCACAGGTTCGAGACCACCCTGAGCCAGAGCAAGACCTTGTCTCTAAAAATAGCCAGGCTGGCTCAAGTGGCTAAGGCGCCAGCCACATACACCTAAGGTGGTGGGTTCAAATCCAGCCTGGGCCTGCCAAACAACAATGATGGCTGCAACCAAAAAATAGCCTGGCGCCTGTGGTCCCAGCTACTTGGGAGGCTAGGGCAGGAGACTCGCTTGAGCCCAGGAGTTGGAGGCTGCTGTGAGCTGTGATGCCACGGCACTCTACCCAGTGGGATAGCTTGAGGCTCTGTCTCATAAGAATAGCTAGGCTTTGTGGCAGGCACATGTAGTCTCAGCTACTTGGAGGTTTAGGCAAGAGAATTGCTTAAGCCCAAGAGTTTGAGGTTGCTGTGAACTATGACACCATGGCATTCTACTGAGGGTGACAAAGTGAGACTCCTGTCTCCAAAACAAAACAAATAATATTTATGGCTCATGCCTGCAATCCTAGTACTCTAGGGGACTGAAGCAGGTGGATTGTTTGAGCTTAGGAGTTTGAGACTAGCCTGAGCAAGAGCGAGACCCTGTCTCTAAATAATAGCCAGGCATAGTGGTGGGCTCCTGTAGTCCCAGCTACTTGGGAAGCTGAGGCCAGAGGATTGCTTAAGCCCAAGAGTTTGAGGTTGCTGTGGGCTGTGATGCCAAGGCAATCTACTGAGGGTGACAAAGTGACACTGTCTCCAAGGGAAAAAAGTCAATATCAGCTCGGCGCCTATAGCTCAACCGGCTAAGGCATCAGCCACGTACACCAAAGGTAGCGGGTTCGAATCCCCAGCCTGGACCCGCCAAACAACAATGACAGCTGCAACCAAAAAATAGCCGCGCGTTGGGGTGGGCGCCTGTGGTTCCAGCTACTTGGGAGGCGGAGGCAAGAGACTCGCTTGAGCCCAGGAGTTGGAGGTTGCTGTGAGCTCTAATGCCACGGCATTCTACCCAGGGCAATAGCTTGAGGCTCTGTCTCAAAAAAAAAAAAAAAAGAAAATAAGTAATGTTGATGTTGTATGGAAACTCATTTTTCAGTCTCTGATGTTTACTGAGAAAAATGGGGCTCTTAACCAGCATTAGTGGTGACCATTGGTGACTTGCCCTTGTAAGCTTCAAGATAATGAGTGTTGAGGTATAATTTTCACAAAGTTAAAAACATGACTCAAACAAGAACTAAATAAGTGCACGTTTACCTTGTTAATAAAAGAACTTGTAGGATCATAAATTGGGCTCAAAGGAGTATGAGAGAAACAGAGGTAATTGTAGTCATTAAAAAAAGCAACACTGGAACAAATTATTAAATTATACACAAAATCAGTTAATATTATACAGGGCAATGCAACTTAGACCTCTGGGGTGTAATCTTTTTTTACTACCAGAAACCATTTCTATCTCTGTGGGCAAAATTGATTTGAATTCTATCAGAGAAGAATTGCTTACATTGCTTTAAATTTACTGTGGGTTAATATCCACAAATAAATAGTGAATAATAAGTCAAGCAAAGGAACACATCACATTCCTAGAGAGCCAGACAGTTCAAGGAGGCATGCCAGACTCCTACAAAGCTAGGCAGTCCAAGGAGGCACACTAGATTCCTAGAGAGCTAGACAGTTCAAGGAGGCACACTAGATTCCTAGAGACCTAGGCAATTCATAGGCAGTTCAAGGAGGCACACTAGACTCCTTAGAGCTAGACAGTCCAAGGAGGCACACTAGATTCCTAGAGAGCTAGACAGTTTAAGGAGGCACACTAGATTCCTAGAGACCTAGGCAATTTATAGGCAGTTCAAGGAGGCATGCTAGACTCCTAAGAGCTAAGAGTCTAGTTCAAAGAGGCAGACTAGACTCCTAGAGAGCTAGGCAGTTTAAGGAGGAATGTTAGACTCCTACAGAGCTGGGAAGTTAAAGGAGGCACAGTAGACTCCTAGAGAGCTAGGCAGTTCCAGGAGACACAGTAGACTCCTAGAGAGCTAGGCAGTTCAAGAAGGCACACTAGACTCCTTAGAGCTAGACAGTTCAAGGAGGCACACTAGACTCCTAGAGAGCTAGGTAGTTCAAGGAGCATGCTAGACTCCTGAGAGCTAGGCAGTTCAAGGAGGCATACTGGACTTATAGAGAGCTAGGCAGTTTAAGAAGGCACACTAGATTCCTAAAGAACTAGGCAGTTCACAGGCAGTTCAAGGAGGCACACTAGACTCAGAGAGCTAGGTAGTCCAAGGAGGCACGCTAGACTCTTAAAGAGCTAGGCAGTTTAAAGAGGGACACTAGATTCCTAGAGAGCTAGCCAGTGCATTGGCAGTTCAAGGACGCACACTAGACTCCTAGAGAGCTAGGCAGTCCATGGAGGCATACTAGACTCCTAGAGAGCTAGGCAGTCCAAGGAGGCATGCTAGACTCCTAGAGAGCTAGGCAGTTCACAGGAAGTTCAAGGAGGCATACCAGACCCCTAGGGAGCTAGGCAGTCCATGGAAGCATGCTAGACTCCTAGAGAGCTAGGCAGTCCATGGAGGCACACTAGACTCCTAGAGAGCTAGGCAGTTCACAGGAAGTTCAAGGAGGCATACCAGACTCCTAGGGAGCTAGGCAGTCCAAGGAGGCATGCTAGACTCCTAGAGAGCTAGGCAGTTCATATACAGTTCAAGGAGGCACACTAGACTCCTAGAGAGCTAGGCAGTCCATGGAGGCATGCTAGACTCCTAGAGAGCTAGGCAGTTCATAGGCAATTCAAGGGGGCACACTAGACTTCCAGAGAGCTAGGCAGTTCAAGGAGGCACACTGGACTTCTAGAGAGCTAGCCAGTTCATAGGCAGTTCCACGAGGCACACTAAACTGCGCTCCAGTGTGTGTGGTCATTCTTTCCTGTTTCCAGGTTTTGAATATTTTTTTTCATTAATATTAGAAAACAATATTTTCCTCTAAACTTCTCTAGTATATTATTTAAAATTTTTTTCCTCCTTATTGGTTCTGTAATAAAGCCTAATATTTTAAAGATGAATTTATTTAATGCAATTCCAAGTTTTAAGCCTTCCCTAAACCCTGAAAATACTCTCTTATTTAGAATAGTCTATTAATGGGTTGGGTGCATTTACTTTATTCTCTAGAATGAGATATGCATATATATGCAGAGAACGGACCAACGTTGGCTGGGTTTCTGCAGCATGACACAGCATAACTAGACATTGGGCTATTGGCAGCGTAATTATGTTTTAATCAGAGATACACAGACCTGGCAACTTACTTCCACTCCATTATTATTAGCATGTTTTTCTTTTCTTTCTTTTCTTTTTTTTTTTTTAGTATGTTTTTCTTGAGACAGGGTCTCACTCTGTTGCCCAGGCTACAGTGCAGTAGCATCATCATGGCTCACTGCAACCTCAAAGACCTGGACTCAAGCAATTCTTCCACTTCAGCCTCCTGAGCAGCTGGGAGGCTAATGCTTCTAATTTCTCTAAAGACAGGGTCTCACTTTTGTTGCTCAGCCTGGTCTTAAACTCCAGATGTCATCTGATCGTCCTGTCTTGGCCTCCCAAATTGCTGGGATTACAGGTGTGAGCCACTGTATCTGGCCTCTCCATTAGTTTTTACACATCAAACTAAACTTATAAAACCCTAGGAATACTTGAAATTTAGTCAATTCTTCTGTGTGATGGATGTGATTTAAAATGTATTTACAGGGATGGAAGTCTAAACCATACCAGTTCTGACTATCTGCCTTCCAATGGTCTGTTGATCACATATGTTCTGAAACAGCAAATGCTTCTGTCCTTGCACATAGAACCCGTGCCCAGCTCAGCAACTGCCCATTCTTCCCAGCAGACCTCCGGGGGCTGCTGCTGCCTGATATGGAATGTTTCTGCCACTTCCTACTTATTAGCACCACAGGAAGGAGATTATTTTGAGATAAGGAAACACAGGCAGAGCTGTGCTTTGGGAACATTATGTAACAATTAGCCAAGTGCTCACCTGCAGCATTCTCTGTGCCAAAACTCACATTCTAGCTCTAATCCTACAGAATTCCCACCACTCTCCTTTGCCGGAACAATTGTGAAAATTCTTCCTGCAGCTGTTGAGGGGGCTGATCAGAGGCGGAAAGAAGGAAAGACAGCACTGGGCTATTGCACGTTCAAAACACAATATCCACAGTTGCTGTGGATAAGTAGAATGTGAGCATTGAAACCCACTGATGATCTCTAACCTTACATATTGATTAGGCTGTAATAAACTTCACATTCCAACAGGACTGTGGATTGTGCTGATATTGAGCCCTGTTTAAAAGTTTAAATTTATTATTTTCTTATTGAGGAACAATATGGGGGGGGGGAAGGACAGAGGATAAGTGGGGGCCAGGGGAAGCAGTAGATATCACTGAGTTTTATAAAGTTGCATAAAGTACCAAGTTACACAATATGGAATATCCTGGCATCTTACAGGAAGCACTGCATTTTTGTGTCTTTTTTTAAATTGTGGTAAAATACATAAAACATAAAATTTACCATTTTAATCAGTAAGTGTACATTAAGTACATTTACAAAGATGTGTGACCACTACCATCATCCACCTCCAGAACTTTCTGTCATCCCAAACAGAGATTTTGCGCCCATTAATCCGTGATTCTGTATTTGCCCTCTCCTCAGTCCTTGGTAGCCGCTACTGTACTTTCTGTCCCTATGAGTTTGCCTGTTTTTCTTGCCTCACGTAAGTGGAATTATGTAACACATGTCCCATGTGTCTGGCTTACTTCGTAACTTCATATAACATGATGTTTTCAAGGTTCAACACTGCATTATTTTTTAAAAAGTGACTTTCAATTCTTATTTGTGAGTCCCTTCTACAAAGAATAACTTAATACAATCTTGTGATATGATTTAGTATCTCTTAAACTCAAATTCCCCAGTTTTGCATTATAAACCAGATGGCAGTTGGGCTCTGACTGATTTTTTTTTAAATCCAGCTATAGGCTCTGTAAAATATGACCAAGGAATAGAAGAGTAAGGCTCTTCACAGAGTGATTCCCCTCAGCTGAGTGCTCCCTGCCTTTCAGTAATGAAATATAATCTCCCCTTCATACCTCAGCTGAAAAAAACTAACAGTAGGTTCTGTTCACTGCCCCTTCCTGTGAGCTGCAGAAAGATGGGGTGATGATCAATGCCACTTGTTAGAGGACAATGAAATGCAGTAAGTGTCTGCAGACTCAGCAGAAATACTCCCAGGTACAAGAAAAACACCTAGCTGGTATTTCCCATTTCTCAGACCAAAGAAATCCACTGCCTCTCCACTCTGGGCTCAGGACGCTGCCTTCTGCAGAGGCTGAGGCACTGACCTCAGTGCTCAGTGAAGAGTGTGCAAGCTGACCAGTCCCCAGAGCAGCTGGCACACTGTCCTCCCCAAGTTACACAACGCTTTAAATGAATGGGGCTGGGGGAAATGAATGGGCTGAGAAAGCAAGGTAATGGGAAGGTAAGCTCAAGTTTGATCTCATAGTGACCGGAGCCCAGCTCCTCTCAGCTGCACTCCAATTATTAACAGCACAAAACTGTTAGTAGAAAGGTGAATTCTTCTTTAGGGTAACTCTCATGATCCCCTGCAGTTGTATACAAAACCATGCCATCAGACGAAAACCTCAGACTGTGTGATGTTTAAAACAGAAGTATACATGCATACCCACCCAAGCAAGACCACAATGAGATATGGTGAAGAGAATAAATTAGCAGCAGCTGCAGCCCAATTAAGCAAAGATTTCTATAAGAGAAAGCTTACTGGTAATTTACCCAAACAAATGCTCTTCTTTTTGTGGCAATTTGCTGCTTGTTAATTTTTCTTATTAAAATGACTGCAAAGAGTGACCAAGAGCACTGTTACCACTCCAGGGGAACCACCCAGTTCTTCCAATCAAAAGAGTTCTTTGAATGGGGATTTTTTAGTTAAATATTTGTATTTGCAGCATTTAAAAATATTTCAAAATGTTTAAAAATGAAAGTTACAAAAAAAATTACACATGCACTGGAGTTAAGTGTCAAAGCTTCTGAGGAAACACTAATTTCTGAGCTAGATGTAACCACTTCACAACGTACACGTTTGAAAACAACATGTTATGGCACAACAAACAAACACACAGCGGAACCTCCACAGCCGACACCTCCGCAAGTTGACTGATTTTCATAGACTGGACATGCACCACAGGTACATATCAGTACAGTGGGCCTAGTTCCTTCCATTGGCCACCGCTGTATGTTGACCAGTTTGTTACAGTCCCTTGGGTGGTCATTACAGAGATTCTATTGTATACAATTTACTTCTGATTAAAAAGTAAATTGAAAAATTCCCAGCAATTTCCAGGCCCATTCCTCTTACTTCCTCAGAGGCTACAACTTTAAAATCTTTTAGCTGTTTCTTCTGATGTTAATCTCTATTATTTCTAGCTAATAAGCTTCTGTTGTGAGTTCTTGAGTTACACAATGTTACTTCATCTGTTGACTTTATATATGATAAAGGTTTTGCCACCTTTTATCATGAGTTTTACCACTACCAATCCCCCTTCCTCCCTCAAACTCCCCATGTAATTACAGTGAGGGAAGGGTGGAGAAAGTGTGATCTTATTCTACGGTATATTGTGAAATGGACACATTAATAAGCACAGGCAAAGAATAGAATAACAGCAGCTCCCACGCAGTGCCAGCTTTGTTCCGGGCACAGTTCTAAGCACTCATTTAACCCTCATTGCAACCCTAGGAGAGCAGTACCAGGATTATCCTGCATTTTACAGATGTGAAAACTACGGCACAGAGGGCTTAATAACCAGATGTTACAAGCCCTCCATGGTCTCTGACTGCATCCAGGATAATGGATGTTACAGTTCTTTGAAAAATCAGAACCAATAGATCCTTGCAGAGGGACATAATGACAATGTGGAAAGTGACAGTTTTGATGATGCCTGGCCAGTGCTGGGCACAGCTGTGCACCCAGGAGCCAGGCATTGAGGAGACACAAGAGCTCAGTGAGCTCTTGTGGGGGACATGGTATTTAGGCAATGGACATCTCTCTCTTTAAAAAAAAGAGTTCAAAATTAGGTACAAAAACGAACATTTAGGGAAAAGAAAGCACAACAAATTAAAATGCTGGAATTGTGACAAATCACACAAACATTACAACATCCAGGAAAACAACGTAATGTGTTAGTGCCTGACTTGCCTCTCAAGTTCTTTTTTTCTTACCTTATTAGATGCAGGATCTTTGATCCCTTCCCCCTATATCAATAATTCTGTAATGTCATTTACTAAAGACAGCCCAAGAAAGGGATTCATTCTTTCCTGTAGCACAATAGGTAGAAATGTGTTTCAAACGCTAGCAGGTTAGCACTTTATTTCAGTTTTACATTATAAGAAATATTGTGTGAATTTTAGGATGGTTGTCTACTTTGGGGAGACCCTGAGTACCCAGCCCTTCTGCAGTGAGCTAACGCTCTCAGGCACTCTCTAGGTTTACTGTGTTATGACTCCTGCTCTTTTGAATTCATAAGCCAGAGTCTGGGACCCAGGGTGTGGAGCCATCCACCCTGCCACCTCTGAGGGCAGAAACCCCCTGGCCCCAAGCCTCTGAGCTGAACACTTAGGCACTCTGGTCCTCGCCTCTTGGCTCTGGTATCAAGGCTCAGTGCCCAGGGACAGAGCTGCTATTCCCCAAGGAGCTGGCACTCTGCCCCCAAGAGTCTCTCAGGTTGAAGACTGAAGCTCAGTAACATGATGGCCTTTGATCTAGGCCACTGCCAGCAGCACTGAGTTGGGGGGACAAGGCCAGGCAGCCTCTGGACGTGAAGCCTTCTCTTATTCCAGGAAGGAGGCCAGAGCTTGATGAGCAAAGACTGAGCCGAATGTGTTTATGAGAAGATTTGCCAGACTGTGCAAGAGCCGAAAAGCAACTGCATCTCATCCCTCAAATCAAACACCTGAGACAGTCCACAAATAAAGACATAAATCTTCATCTGAACAGCCTTCATTACAACCCGCAGAAACAGCACAGTGCCGCCAACAAGTCACAGCATTTCCAGCCTGTAATCCCTGTCTGTAAATGAAAATGCTGAAGTGGATCACTACCTCCATCCCTTTGAGGGCCCTGGACCAGCCAGACAAGACTGTGTGTGGGAACCCCCACCGTCATATCCCAGCCAACACACGCAGGCCATTAGCCACCGTGGAGGACGTCCCCTGTCATTTTTCCTCGGTTCCTCTAGAGCAGATAAGGTCATGAACCAGCCTGGGAGTTCACAGGAAACCCAAGAGAGGACACCATAAACATTCTAAAAGTGTAGAGCATTTTCCCACTATCATCCTGTCGAAGTTAGAAGTTGTGCAAATTCATGAAAACCTTGGTGCCTGAAAAGTTAAGAATTAAAGAGGAGGCATGAAGGAATCTCTAAGCACCTTGTTTGGCTTGAGACTTTAGAGTATTTCCAGTGTGAAGGTAGAAAGCAATATTTCCTAACTAGAGCTTGGGAATACTTCCAAATGTTTTCTTTCTCTTCTTCTCTTCTTCTGAATATTAATGCACTCTATAAAGTCCTAAATTGTGTTTATGTAAGCATCTTAGACAACATGTAGCTAAAATATCAGGAATTAAGCTCTTAGCCCGCTGCTTCTGCAGTCAATGGGGACAATTTGTCTTAACGCTTCTCCATGGTAAGGCGTGACAAGTTAGAACGCGCACCCTGGGACCCTGCAGCGACAAAGAGACTTCCCTTCCCAAAATTTAGTCACTGATACACAGATCTGTTGAGAGGAACACTCTGACCTTCAGGAATAGCGACATGAGCTCGCTGGTGCCAGTTTTTAAGAGTTAGTCTGTTGCATTCTTTTTCTGACCAATAATTTTTTTCTTATTTTAAAAATCATTATTATTATCTCTGATATTAAAAACAACACATGGCCATAATAAAGATTACAAAATGGAGCCATAAAATAGTGCAGGTTCCTCCACCCCCAGAGATAAACATTGCTGGTTTGTATTTGTCCAGTTTTTGACGCCTGCTTCTCAGTGGGGATAAGTGGAAGTCAGAACATGCATAAAGCTGCTGTCACTTGCCTTTTTATTCCCCTTAACTTGGACCTCAGGAATGAACATTCATCCGTGTTGCTCCTCTCCTCACACCACCACATTATCGTGTTGTACAGAAGGCATTACCGGGATTGTTTCATCTGCTGTTGATATGCATTTGGGTTGTTTCCAAATTTCCTGAATGGCAACAGTAATGACTAAGATACTTGTATAATAAACCTCACGCACATCTGCAAGTATTTCTGCAAGATAAATTCTTAGAAGGGGAATTGCTGTGTCAGGGACCATGCATATTTTAGTTCTGACACACACTGCCAAACTGTCTCCTACAAGAATCAAGCCGATTTATGTACCCCCATTATCACATGAATTAGCCTGCTTTTTCCTCATACATTTTGACTAACACTTGTACTCACTAAGTTTTAAAGCTTTCCTGATCTGACTGACGAAGAAATATTTTGTTTAAATTTCTTTCATCTGAATTTACTGCTACATAAGATATGAAGATAGTGTGTGAGGGTTTACTAATAGTAAGTTACTAAATTAACAGAGCAGTAATGAAGACATTTAGCTTATTTCTTAAGCTTTCTCTAACTTTAATAAATCACCAAATAATGGTGCAGATGACCAAGGGAGCAGCTTCACGTTGGAAGCAGCAGTGCCCTCTACAGCTGTCCATGCCTGGGGACTTCCCAAACCCATGGTGTGCGCCTGCCTGACAGAGTGCCCTCTCCTCAGCCTCCTCAGCTCCCAAATGATGTGTCACCCAGCCCTCTCTCCACATCACCCTCCACGATTCCTTCCTTGGAATTCAAACAGAACCCATAGAACCCATTTGATGTCTGTTCTTTTAATCAGTGAATAAACATGAACTTTAAGATGCAATTGGCTAGAAGGACAAATGGTTCCTTCTTCACAGGACCAGAGCTGTCCATTCCCACATGGCTGCAGCTTTTGCCTTGGAATGGGACCCCCTTGAATGGGATCTATTTGTTTCTGCTTTATAGTGCTTTCCCCTAGTATAAAAAGAAGTGCATGAACAAAATTTAAAAAAACAAACATTCAAAGGGGACATGCAGATCTGAGGCAAAGCAAGTTTCTCCCTCAATCCAGACCTCCAGTCTTGCCGCATCTGTCAATAATTTCTGGTGCATCCTTACAGCAACTGTCCACGCACACGCAGAGCAAGCTTCATGTAGATGAAAGCCTCCCACGCACACCGCTGTCTGTGCTGCGTTTTTTCATCTGACGTGTTACACAGACTATTCAAAGTCTCTGCCTGTCCCGTGTCCTTCTGCCCATGTGGACATGTGGACACCCCAGTGGACACACGTTGGCATCTTCCCAGCCCTCTGCTGAAGAGAACTTGGGTCTAGTCTGTTCTTCAAATAGAATAGACCACATGTAGCTCTCTGTGCACAGATGCTAGAGTATGTGCGGGGTCTTCCCCTAACGTGTAATCACTGTGTTTCAGGATGTTTGCATTTTTAATTTGGCTTGATATTTCAAAATTGCTTTTAAAATAACTTGAACCAGTTCACCCTCTCACTAGTGTTATAAAAGGCTTTGTCCTCATTCTATCAAAAGAATCTCTAAAAATTAGCAATCCCACAATTCTATGCATGATAAAACTGTCCTGAGAAAATAAATTTTGAATGAAAGACTCAAATTCCATAATTGCTGCCCGGACCCCTCAAAGAGGACCAAGTCAGGCCTGTGGGTGGTGGTCTTTCTTTCTGGTGCTGCTATATTTGCCCGTTTTCCTCCAAGGCCTTCGTGAACCACCCAGTGTTGGCAATTTTACCCATAAGTCACTGTCTCTGTGGAGGTGATGGCCCTAACACCATGAAGGGCTCATACCAAAACCACTTTCGGATGCATTCTCCCCTGCTGAAGCTTAAGGCTGCACCCAGGCTATCGACAGCATCATCTCCCATTGCCCCTGAATTATCTGCTACCCTAATGAAGCCACTGATGGCCTGAGGAGAAAATCCCGCACTTCACTGCCGCTAATAATAATGCCACACTTGGGTCAGAGAACTTCTTCACCAAGGGGCTCACTACGTTGTAACATGTTATCTCGTTTGCCTTTGCCCCTGCTTACCATGGTGGGGAGGTGTTGAGACACTGCGGAGAAGAGACCAGAGGTTTCCATATCCAACAAGGTCCGGTGCCAATGTCCCAGAGTGAAATGAGGCTTATTGAAGGAGTTCAAGGAAACTCCATGATAAGACTTAAACAAATCTAGTATATGGCACCATTTATTTAGCCTATCTTAGGTTTCCCCAGATCTGAGGGTGACCTTTAAAAATGCAGCACATTGATTGTGGTGTATGCATGCCCTGGAGTACCACTCAGCCATACAGGGAAACGGCTATCTAGTATCTTTTGTGACAAGTTGGGTGGATCTGGAGACCACTCTTCTAAGTGAAATGCCATAGGACAAGAGAACCAACTCAAACACCAAACCATGTGTGCAGCACTTAACTGCACACATGGAAGTGGCTGTCAGTGAAAATCAAGCTGGGACGTGTGAGGAGGGGTGGGTAGATTCACACCTATTGGGTACGGTACACACTGGGTGAAAGCCGCACTTACAGTCTTGACAACTCAATTTGTGAAAAAAACAAAAGCGTGTAAACAGAACGTGTGTGCCCTGATATTCTGTCCTTAGAAAATGCAGCCCTGGGGCAGACATGGGCTCCTGAGATGCCCTCCAGCAGGTGTGAGTGGGGTTAGCAGGTGGCTATGGAAGCATCCCCTGGCATAGGGCCCCATCAAGTGGGTACTTCTGAGGCTTCCACACTGAAACAGTGTGACACCTGCAGTGCCATCCAGACCCCTCCCAGGGGAGGGCCTCCTGCTGGCTTGTGGTAAGGCAGACAGCGCTGAGGGAGAAGCTGCCCACATTCTGCCTGTGGGTGAAGAATGGGTGGGGTGGGAGAGCAGGTGGCAGGGAGAAGACAGGTTTGGAAGTCTTAGCCCTGGGACCACAGTCTCACTGTATTAAGTAGGCTCTTTTAGGTATTTGCAGTAGAAAATTCACACTGGGACTCTTTAGAGTTCACACAGCCCCACAGGAGTAGTGAGAAACCCCACAGGTCTGCCTGGGACTGCGTGCTGCTCATAGAAGAGTCACGTGTGAAGGGAAGCTCGGTTTGACTTCCAGAGAACAACAGGAGGATGACTGTTCGCTATTCCTAGCTCTCCTGTCCACAGAAGTGCCTCTGGAACAGTGGTTCTCAGCCTTCCTAGTGCCGCAGCCCTTTAATGCAGTTCCTGTGGGTTGAGACCCACAGGTTGAAAACCACTGTCATAGAAGAACTCTGCCAAGCCACCTGGATGTGCCCAGGGGCATTCGGCCCAGCCAGGAGCCCCACTCTGCTCTGAGGTCACCTTTCCTCCACAGAAGTATCCCCTGGCATAGGACCCCCATTGAGTGGGTTCTTCAGAGGTTTCCACAGACTGAAACAGTGTGACCCCTGCAGTGCCATCCTGACTGCTCCCCAGGGGAGGGCCAGGGCAGGACAAGGAAGGAGGGGGAGTAACTTTGACAGTGGTAGGTACTGGGTTAACTGTGTTACAAAGGGGAACTCAAAGGTCAGAGAGTTTAAATAACCTACCCAGCGTTCAAAGCCCTTTTGTGCCTGTGTGGTCTTTTGTTGCTGCCCTGTGTCCTTCTTAATAGCAGCATCTTTCCTGAGTTCATATGGGACCAGTTCTGCCCCCATCCCAATCCAACCTCCCTTCAGAACCAACTGATCAGCACCCCTGTGGAGAACACTGCTGTAAGTCTTGGCAAAAAGACTTTCTCCTTCCCTGGTTCATTAGCGGAAGGATCACCGGAGTCTGGAGTGCTGAGTTAGCCTTGTGTAGGAAACCATATAACTCAAGGGAAGGAGAAGCAAGAATTAAGAACTACCTGTGATACAGCTTGATAACACCTTGGTGATAAGGGCACAGGGAGGGGCTTCAGCTCTCCCTAACACGAGAGCATGAGCGTCAGTGCTTGGCGGTCTCCACACCTGTGGTGCAAATAGCCACGGGATCACGTCTATAAGTAGCTGCAGGAGAGGTTAGTCTGGATTCATTCATTCATTCTCTCACTGACTTGCTCACTCTAACTCTTTTGCTCCTCCTGTTTGGCGGGTTCCTGCCCAGTGCTCTTCTACGAAGATTGCTAAGATTCACTCTCCTACTAAGACTGTTTCTCTCTCCCTCGAAGACTCTCTCTCTCTCTCTCTCTTGCTAAGATGAATTACTCTCTGGCACCTAAGGGGAGTTGATCCCAAGCAAGGTAGCACAGCAGTCCATATCCAGACAGTTAGATAGTCCAGGGCCAGCAAACTGGCGTCCCAGGCCCCAACAGCCTTGTCCTCAGAATGACACCAATAGAGAAATAATCAGAGCAGAAAGAGAGAAGGAGTCAGATTCCCAATGGTACCTGGTTGCAGCTGTGCCTGAAAGCCAGACGAGTGCCTGAATTTTCCAGTTACATGAGCCAGCAAAGTCATTGATTACACAGTTTTGATTAATTCTCCAAAATGCTGGAGTTTGAGACAAACTCACTTTATCTGACTTCAAAGCCAATATTCTTGCCACCATACAAAATAGCTTCTCAAAAATATAGCCCTAACTGAGCCTGTCCTTTCCTAAGGCCCAGATCCACCAGCCCAATGTGCAGGCTGCCAGGTGAGGAAATGACAAGAGGGCCATGGGGTGAAAGATACTTCCAGTGCTGATGCACACACACTCTTCTGGGGTTGGGGAAAAGAAAGCTCCCCAGAGGCTGGCAAGTCTAAGACTAGAGTGTCAGCAAGGTAGGTTCATTTTGAGCTTCTTTCCTCCGTTTGTAGGTGACCATGGTCTCACTGGGCACTCACATGACTTCTTCCTATGCACTCAGAAAGAATGAACAAGTTTTCTGGTGTCTCTGAAGGACACTAACCTTATTGGATTAAAGCCCCAGTCTATGGCATAATTTAACCTTAATTAATTCCGTAAAGGCCCCGTCTCCAAATATAGTCACATTGGGGATTAGGACTTCAACATATTAATTTAAGGGAGGGGGACATTCAGTCTATAACAGAGATGCCCTGGAGACTTTTGGTCAAAGAAGAAGCAGAGAAATTACAGAACAGAATTTTCAGAAGGGTTTGCAGCTGGGCTTCCCAGAGCTCAGAATTAGGTGGTCTGCAATCATCAGGATGAATGTGTTCTGACCGGTGTTTTTTTGCTATCTTGTTACAGGACAAAATGTTGTTTTCCTCTTTGTTTCAGTGGCAGGGTGTGCTAGCACTTCCTGGTTTCAAGATGAATCCATATGTTAAGGTTCATGGTATCCCAGCTGGGAGAACTAAATTAGTTAATTGAAAAATGAAAAATGAGAAAATTAAACCAGCAAGTTCTCCAAACATATTGGGCCAATTTCAAACCCATTGAACATTGATTTATTGCTTTAATAAGATTCCTGTGTAAGGAAAAAGACTAGTCTGCAATGTAAATAAA
This sequence comes from Galago senegalensis, assembly GCA_963575145.1. NCBI lineage: Eukaryota > Metazoa > Chordata > Mammalia > Primates > Galagidae > Galago > Galago senegalensis. Next base: position 3,706 of record CAUYTI010122747.1, on the reverse strand, counting down.
TATGGGATGTGTTTACTTGGCCATAATACACAGGAGCTGCAGGGCAGGTGGCTTGTCACATTTTCTGCATTTTCTTCTTATCTTTAAAGCCCTTGGACCTTAAATGTTATTTTTAGCCAAAAGTGATGCATATAAAATAAATGTAATATTCTAAGTTCTCTATTCACCAAAAATGCCCCCACAAAGCCATCTCAGAACCTGGATGAGGGCCCAGGGCAGGCAGTGGCCTACAACTCTCCAGTTAGGGCAATATCATGGTGGAAAGAGAAACCCTGCTCAGAAGAAGCCAAGTGGAAGGACAGCTGGGCCTGCTCCAGCCCCTGTCCCAGCCCCAGAGGGGGCCACCCTGAAGCACAAATGTCACCGTATGCCTGGGCTCCAGGGGGCAGTGACCTCCCTTCCTCCTTGATAACTCTAATCCCCTTCAAGTTCAGAGTGCTCGGCCAGCTGCCCCAGGCTACTCAGGTCAGTCCTCCAGATCAGGGGCTTTGGACTTCTCACTGAACACTCTGGGAGAGGCAGCCCTGGAAGCTGTGTGCATGTGTATGTGACAACAAGGTCCTGGAGGTATGCCCAGCACTCATAGCCCAACTCCAGACATTACATAGCAAACCCACTACTGGAAACCTCATGGTCAGCCCTGACTTTGCCAGCACAGAGGCCAGAGACACAGGGGCATTCTCAGGGTCTTACAAAGAGGGGCAGAGCTAAGAACTAAATCTTGCATCTCAGAAGTCGTGGGCTATAAGAAGGAGACCCTGAGCATGGTGTGGAGCTAACTATGTTCCCCATGTTGTGTTTCATGGCCCGGTGGTAGATTCATAGGTATTGGCATATTTCTCCTTATCCTTTTTTAACTGTCTTAAAAACCGCACTATACATTTTTTTTGCTTTTTTTGTAGAGACAGTCTCACTTTATTACCCTCGGTAGAGTGCCATGGCATCACACAGCTCACAGCAACCTCCAACTCCCAGGCTTAGGCAATTCTCCTGCCTCAGCCTCCCGAGTAGCTGGGACCACAGGCGCCCACCATAAAGCCCAGCTATATTTTGTTGCAGTTTGGCCAGGACTGGGTTTGAACCTGCCACCCTCAGTATGTGAGGCTGGCACCCTACCCACTGAGCCACAGGTGCCGCCCCTGAACTATACATTTTTAAAAATAAAGTTACATTTAAGAAGAGATGACAGTGAGGCAGGACAGTAGAGATTTCTTCAGAAACTTACTAATCTTGGTGAATTTGGGGGACAACTGAAGAGCTGTGTGTTCACAAGGAGTCCAGAGGCAATACTTCCTATCCAGGGCCCATGAAATTTTAAATCATTGCCCTGGGTAAAAGAAATTCGGTCCATCAGCTACTGAGCTGAATCTTAAAATCATTGTAATAGACCATTCTTCTTGATTGGGCCTAAATGAATAGAAAAGTTACAGATTTTTTCTTTTTGTTTGAAAAGTGCCTTTAGCTCATTTCCATGCCCAGCCCAGGGAGGAGGTAATAGCTGTGCCTTTTCACGATGGAGGGTGGCATTCAGACACACCCCATGCCAGGGCCACGCTCATGTATGGAAGAAGTAGGAGAGCGAGGTCAAAGATGAGGCATGCCATTTCTACCAACTCTCCTGCCCACCAGACAGGTTTTTCCCACTGCGCGGTGGCGAGTCCATGCAACTGACTTCTGTGGAAAACTTTGAGTTTAGGTGAAGATCCAAAGAAATCTTTCAAATTACTGAAACTTGTCTTTGGGGGAGTGTTTATGCATATGTCCATATGTACATTTTTAATTAAGCTGTATCTTATTAGATAATGAGGAGGAAAAAGGGGATAGCCGAAAGGTTGTGTCGCAGAGAGCCAGCGAGTACTTCCAGTAAAACCTTCAGTGCAGCTTTGTCACTGTGACTAGTTCATTGATGACTTACCAGGTGAGTTAAGAAATGGAAACAAAATGAAAATATTGTTATTTAAGAAGACTGATGCGAGGAGAATAAAGAGAATATGGAGGACCCTTCTGGTGGCATGCATGGCAGTGACACCTATCTGGAGACCTGTGTCACCACCAGGGATACCAGAAAACCTTCAACACTGTAGTGCCACTTGGTGAGAGGAGGGCATGGGCTCAGGAGTCAGGTGGATTTGGGTGGAATTTGGTCCCACACTTTAGTAGATGTGAGTCCAGTGTACTCGGCTGCTCTCCGTAACATGGGAGTAATGAATACCCACCCAGGAAGAAGGTACAGGGAAGATGAAGCCACATTTGTGAAACTCCCAGCTCAGGGATAGCACACAGTGGGCACTCGGCATGCAGCAGTCCCAATCCCACCCTGGGAAGAGGTACTTTTATCTTGAGGTCTCATCCTCTCAGCACAGGGGAGCTTACACTTTAACCAGTTACGGCAACAGAGAGAGAAAAGGAAGGGGCAGGTTTCTATTAATACTTTCTCTTCAGGGCTCCAGGTCCTCTGTGAGCCACATTAGAGTTCTCGATGACAGATCTCAGCTGCCAGTGTGCAAGGGGATGGATTTTGCAGTTGTCAATAATGAAAATGCTGAGGCCTGACCCCCCCCCACCACGGCAGCTCACTCTCCTTCCTTTGATCCACCAGCTAAAGAGTTAGCGCCCTGTCCTGGGAAGCCAGGGAAGAGGTTGCTGACACTCTGGCACATACCTCTCTTCTTGGGTCCCCGACACATCTGTGGGAGAGCTGAGACCCTGAATCACTCTCCCCGGGGAGGCACCTGCTGTGGCTCTGCCTGGTCCACTGAGCTTCCCCTCTTAATCCAGCTGCCATGAAGACACTTTTCCTCATAAGGTTTGTAACATGAGCCACAGGGAGATACCTGAAGTCCCAGCCTGCAGGGTGACTGCAGATTCTGCAGGTTTTGACAGATTCTGAACCATGAAAGGAGGGGTCTCAAAAGCATGCTTCCTGTGGTGGGCCTGTTCCGAACACTTATCTTCCCCTAGGTGTCCTAGATGCTGGGAGAGAGATCACTTAGCTGCCCCAGGCCTAGCCTGGCACACTCCCAACTGGGCAAGTTTGGCCCTTGTTTATCTCCCCAGGTTCTCCCTCTTGTGAGCCACTGCTTTTCTATCTGAGAGGCTGTCATTCCAGTTGTTGGCAGGTGGGGGTTCCTGATTCGGCATAACTGCAAAGTAAAGAGGAAGATTAGGGTGATGCTACAATCTCAAACCTCAAGAAAGCATGCTCACACCTTCCTGGGATGTTTACAACCAAGGTCAGTGACAGCTTCTGAAAATGTCATCAGCTCTGCAAGCATAGAGGTCCGAAGGGGGCTGGGGCCCATACAATTACATTGGTCTTCTCCTCCCTCCCTCCCTGCACTCTGTCCCTCCTATTCTGGCTGGTCTTCAGGAAAGTGTTGGCAAATAGCTTCCAACTGGGATGACCACAGCAGAGCAGATGTGCAGGGGTGTGCACAGGGAAGGAAAAGAGAAGGCAGGGAGAGAGGGGGAAGGCAAAGAGGAAGAAGGAAGGCAGGGAGGGAGAGGAGAAGGGACAGAGAGGGAAAGCAGAGAGGGAAAGGAGAATGGAAGGAGAGGGAAGGCAGTAGGGAGAAGAGAAGGGAAGGAGAGGGGAAGCAGGAGGGAGAGGAGAAGGGAAGGAGAGGGAAGGCAGGAGGGAGAGGAGAAGGGAAGGAGAGGGAAGGCAGGAGGGAGAGGAGAAGGGAAGGAGAGGGGAGGCAGGAGG
>CAUYTI010122745.1:0-17145 GCA_963575145.1 Galago senegalensis | reverse complement strand
GTTTTCACACACAATCTGAAACACTTCCATCAAACTGGTTAACATAGCCTTCATGTCATTTTCTTAGTTATTGTGTTAAAACCTTCATATTCCACTCTTAGAAAGATTCACTTGTACCCTTTTAAGATAAACCACAGAAGTGATCCCTCCAATCCCCCTCCCTTGAGCAGGGGCCTTAAAAGGCCTAAAAGAGAAGAAGTATTTAAGCTACTCACTCCTTGACCAAAACAAACAGTGAAGTTGGAGGCGTTAGAAATGTATTTGTGATCTATGTACAAATTACTTAATAATAGTCATAATAATAATAAAAGAAAGGAATTGCAATCCCAACTAGGAGCAGGGACTGTACTGGGGATCTAACCAGGGGGTGCCTGCAGGAGGCTACAAAGTCAGAGAAGGGAAGGAGAGAAAAGCCTAAGCATCAGGTGGATGGTGTACTTGCCTCTTAACATGTAAGAGACCACAAAAGCCAGGCACCTCTTACCAGAAAATCAGCCTTACACAAAATCGCAGTTCAGACAACATGGAAAGCAAACAAATGAAACACTTTTTCAGCTCTGCAAGGCTCTTTGTGTCATTTCAAAATTGCAGTTGACACTTTAATATTTAAACGGAACAGAAGAGATGGGGATTATTTATTTTCTTTTATTTTAATTTTACTTCTGCACCAGCTTCGAACTTTATTTTTAACTTTAAAACAACAAAACCCCACATTGTAACAGCACCTTCTGCTCGATTCATCAGGTAGTGAGCGTTAACCTGACACTTACCATCCACAAAAGCCTTTTTCAATGCCATTGCTACATCATCTGCTTCCATATTGCTATGAAATTACACAGAAAACATTTTTTGCTCTGGGCAAAACTAGTCATATAGAATTTGACAATGATCTATATATTTATGGAGGAAAATTAATCTTCAATGCTTCAAACTTTTTATGCCTCATAATTTTATCAAAAATGTCGAAATACATCATAATGGAGCTTCCAGAGACATGAAAAATGTCCCACTTTCTTCCTAAGATTTACCAAAAAAAAAAAAAAGCACTCTCAGGATGCCTTTTGCAGACATCGTCTGGTTATACTGCTTAATGGACCACTCAACAACTGTAGCAGAATCTGATGAAATTCTAAAACGTGGGAGAAACTATGTAATAGTCTGTTTGAGATCAGTCATGGATAGGCCTACAAAGCAGTTCTATTGGCCTAAGCAATTGTGAAATACTATTTATCCAGTCCAAGAAATGTTTGGGATTTTTTTTTAGAGACAGAGTCTCACTTTCTCACTTTGTCATCCTCAGTAGAGTGCCATGGCATCACAGTTCACAGCAACCTCTGGTTCTTAGACTAGGTGATTCTCTTGCCTCAACCTCCTGAGTAGCTGGGACTATAGGCCACTTCAGGCCACAACGCTGGGCTATTTTTTGTTGCAGTTTGGCCAGGGCCAGGTTCAAACCTACCACCCTTGGTATATGGGGCTGGCACCCTACTCACTGAGCCACAGGCACCACCCAACTCAAGAAATGTTTTAAATCCACATTTATATGAAATAAACTACAACTGCTTTAACAGTCACAAGTGACAGAAACTCAAGCAAAACAAAAGAAAAAAAATGCATTGATTGGCTCTGATGACTAAGCAGTCCTAGGATGGTACTAACTTCAGGGTCATCTACTTCATCCAAGGTCCCCAGGGATGCAATTAGGCATCCATTTCTCTCCGTTGCTCTGGTGAATTCACTCATGTAGCAGACATAGTGTTCTTCCCCAAACCCATGTATTGGAGTTTATGCCACCTACCACAAGGACAGCAACTTCCTTCTTAGCTTTGGCAGAAAAGTCCCAAAGAAGACTCTGATTGGTTGAGCTCAGGTCACATGTCCATTTCAGAACCAATGACTGTGACCAGTGAGTGGAGACCCCTGACTTGAGTAGCATATCCTGGTAGGTGGAAAGCAAGGCCAGTACCTGTCTATGAAACATATTTCCCATCAGAAAGAGCCATTGCTCCCACAGAAGGAAATGTGCTGGGCAGGCAAATGTGGGGTTATCTGCCACTACTCGTACTGGTTTGAGCACTAGTATTTCTGTTTATGATTTATCAACCTATTTGATCTGGTCTCCACTAAAAATGCCAGTGAGTTATTTCTTGCATAGATTTTACATTGATCTTAAGATTTCTGTTTCTCCATGTACCAAAACTAAAATTTTTATTCCTCTAAATTAGACAGTAGTCTTAATTTATCTATCAGTCAAACCTATCGAAACAATCATAACCCTATTTGAACTGTCCCTTTTCTACCTTCTCTTTGAGTTCCTTTCCTTCATCTTTGACTGTTTCTCATGCTTTCTTCTGAATGCTTTTATAGGGCCAATACGATTTTCCTAAAAACTGGAAAGATGTTGTTACACAGTAAAACCTTTCAGTGTCTGGGGATCACTAGAAATTAGGCACTCTGTCTTCTAATTTGATGTGTTGCAGGAAGAAAATTGGATTTGACTCTGGTTGACCTTTGGTGTTTATGCATTTATTCAGCAAATATTTAGTGAGTATCTATTATATCCCAAGTTTTATGCTAGGGACCAAGAATACAACTGAGTCAGTCCTACCTTTCTGGAATTTGGAGTCTAGTAGAAAGACAGATTGTTCAGAGGGTCACACAGATAACTATGATATATGTCAGTGCATACATTGAGGGCAGGTGGTGGTGGTTCTTACTAACGTAAGATAGGCAATAGAAGAAAAATAGGCTTCATCAGAGAACTCCGAAGAAGACTTCCCCAAGGAAGTAATGCTTGTTATCGTGATCTGAAGGAGAAGTCGTCATTAACTAGACAAAAAGAAGGGTGAGGGGATAAAGACAGTCAAGACTTCCTTTGAGCTACATTTTCCTACTCTCAATCTATGCAACTGAATTTTAGGCAATAATTCCAAATTTTCACCTGCATTGTATTAATAAAACTTGCCCTGAAAAAAAGTTTCATGGAGAGCACTTATGTTTATTTGAAAATTAACCAGATATATCTAGAGATATTAGTCATCCTCTGTTCTAAAGACAGTGCCTAATTCACCTAAGGATGGAAGAGCTTGCTGGGACTAAATCACACAGCTCATGCTCACCCCTCGGGAGGCTGGAGCTCACAGATTGCGAACAAGAGCAGACATCTGTTACTTGTTTGTTCTGCTCCACATCCATTCATTTTGTGAAGAACACCCCACCCCCTGTGATAATGATGTACCTGTCAATCAAGGTGTCTGCTTCTAGTGTCTCAGGTGTGGGCACAGGCACCAGACGGGCCAGAGTCCTTTGGGGAATTGACATGGATGCTGAGAGTAAAGCATTGCTTTCTCAAGTTCCCTGGGACCAGGCACTCTAAATTCCATTGAAGCGCAAGTCCCTAGGGTCATCTCCCACCAGGTGAAGAATGGAGCCATCTGGAATAAAGCCAAGTGCCCAGACATGGGAACAAACATACAGTCCTGAGGACATCATGTGAACCCATGGATTCAGCTGGGCTTGATGCCAATTACCCTCTAGACTTCCCAGGTGAGTGAGCTAATGATTTCCTCCTCCTCCCACCATCTTACTGATTGAGATTGGTTTCCTATCACCTGCATCTGGACGTGCCCTGCTGACACTGTAATCTCTGCTAGTCCAAGTATTCGCATGTTTGTGATTATGGTTAGAGATCCATTATTACACACAAAGCTCATTATTACACAGTCAGTTATTACTCCAGCACTGGATTACTATACAGTCAGTTACTACATAAAGTCAGTAGTTAAACTGGGAGTCAGTTATTACATTAGAGTCAACTATTGCATGAATCAGTTATCACCCAGGGAGTCAGTTATCACCCAGGGAGTCAATTATTGCACAGCCCATTATTACACTGATAGTCATTTATTATACATAATCAATGATTACCCAAAGTCAGTTATTACACTTAAGAGTCAGTTATTACTTAGAATTCAGAGAGACAATTATTAGAGTTAGTTACTATGCTCAGAGTCAATTATCATGCAGAGAATTGTTAACTATCTGTTATCATACTGGTCACAATACATTTGTAAACCCTATTTGTTCATCCAGATCAACCAATCTCATGATCTTTTAATTCTGGATTCTATTCAATTTGGATATCCACCTACTATTACTTCTAAAAAAGAAATTCCACAGCACCTGGAAGAGAGTGTGGAGACTGTTTCAAAGGATTAAAATGTCCACTAGAAGGTCTGACAACATATGTATTATTCATCAGGGGAGAAACAGCAGAATGGCACGGATGCACAGTATGCCTTAACCACAGAAAACATAGGTTTATGAATGTAATCAACCCATCTCCAAAAACACACGCATAGGTGAGTACACACACACAGACAGATACACTTGTACATACACAAAACAGGTCTGGAAAGATGTTATAACTGATGCACACAGTTACTCTGTCAGCTTATGAGGTAGTATAGTGGTTAGTCTCACAGAATGTATGGAAGCCCTGTCCAATGGAATTTTTAGCAACCATGGAAATATCCCATAATCCTCACTGACCAACACAGTAGCCACTACTTACGTATTGCTATTGGGACATGTAATGTTGCTATTAGGATTGAGGAACTGAACTTTTCATTTTATCTAACTTTATTGAATTTAAATTTAAATTTAAGTGGTGACATGTGACTAGTGGCTACCATATTGAAAATCCCAGCCCTAGAGCATGTACACCTGCATTTAAATCTCAGCCTGACCGTTCATGACCTATTTCACCTTTACAAATTGCTTAGTTTCTCTGTGCCTCCATTTCCATCTTCATAAAATAGGGTTCTCCATAGTACCTACCTCATATACCACATCTCTCTTGCAGAGGTCAACAATGTTCTTCTCTATTAAAAATACTGATGGTATTAATTTTATGGGCTAACAAATAACCACAAACAATCTGGTGGTTTAAAATAAGAGATATAAGAGATATTTATTATCACAAAGTTCTAGGGGAGAATCTGTCCTACGTCCTTTCTCCTACTGTCTGCTGGCTTCCCGCAATGCTTGTCATTCTTTGACTTGTGGGCTCATCACTCCAGTCTCTGTCTCTGTCTTGATATCACCTTTTCTTGTGTTTGTCCCAAGTCTGTGTTCCATTAGATAGAGCTTTCACAGAATCTAGGGGCCTAAGCATCAGTTTGTACTCTGTGTCTCAAACGTCAAATCTTGCTTTATAAGGACATGGTCTTTTATAAGGACTCACTCCTTGAGATTTTAGCTTAGTTATATCTTCAAAGACTGTTTCTCCAAATAAGTTCAAATTCAAAGCTTCCAGGCATGAGGATTTGGATTAGGAGGTTGTTGTTGTTGTCACTAATCAACCTGCTACATGGATGGCTTTTATTTCTGTTATTTTACCTTTTCCTATTTCACAATCTCTCTGAGAGAAAAACACTCTTTTAAAAAAGGAAATACGTATATGGATATGCCCTGCCCGCTCTTCTTTCACAACTACTTCGCCTTTCCCAAAGCCCTGAAGGACCCGTGTTTCTGCTTGTGGCAGGATATGTAAATCTATAGTAATTATTTCCTTGATGAAAAGAGTACATGATAAGTCTTAATACAATTGCAAGCTCTGAAACAAAGGACTAATTTAAAGCAGGAGATGACATTAACCTGTGTTCCCATGAGTACATTAGGATGTTCAAAATACAGCACTTTCTCCTTGTACTGCATGCATACAAATGGGACTCAATTTATTGCAAATGGTATTTCTGAGCACAACGCTCATGACATAATTAAGAAATGTATTCGGCCTATTACTAATTTAACACTGTTCGGGGTTCTTATCAAAAAGCCATGTGTCGCCTCACCGAGTCGTCATCAGATTTATGCATTGTAAATACAAATATATTTTATTCATAGTGGATTCTTGCAACTTCAATTATGCAGTAAGTATTTATTTGGAATTCATTCTTTCCCCCCTCCTCATCTGATAGCTATATCATTAATTTATGTGAAACTGATTAGCCTTTTGTAAAGCTCTAGAAAACACCTTAAAAGACAAACTCAATTTGTAGGGACAGAGCTGTTGTTACAATTATTTCAAATGAAGAAAAAAAAAATAGCCTTTGGACTGAAAACTTCAGGGCTGGTTTTTAGCAAAATGGGGAAGTAAAGCAGGTTGATTTTCATAGTGCCAAATTTTATTGCTAGCATCCTTCTCCTCTCCTGTGAGAACTCCCTACCCTGGGGTCCAATCAGCCCCATTAATATAGCCCCCACATGCTCTCCACCTAGTCTCCCTTGAGTCCTTGAAAGGAACCAGTCATCCATTCAACTGTTTGCCCATACTTAGGAATCTTTAGGTTCCCCAGGCTTACCCTACTCAGCAAGTGACTTGGCTCCTCCTACATAGGCAGTTGACCTTTGAACCCATGTGTGTCCACTTATATGTGGATTTCCACCTGCCGCTGCCATCCTGAGACAGCAGAACCACCCTCTCCTCCTAACCCCCCACCCCGTGGTATGATGATGATGAGGTTGAAGACCTTCATGATTGTCCACTGCTGCTCAGTGAATAGTAAATACAGTAGAACCTCTGTAAGTTGACCTCCCAAGAGACTGTAACAAACTACTGGACATATGGAGATTGTCAACTTAAGGAACCAGGCCTACTGTTCTTAAGGAACCACACCTACATGTGGTGCTTGTCCAGTCTATGAAAATTAGGTCAACTTAAGGAGGTGGTCAGTGTAGGGAAGGAGTCAACTATGGAAATTCTGCTGTGTATTTTTTTTCTTATGATTTGCTTGATAACCGTTTCTCTAGTTTATTATGAGAACAGAGTATATAATACATATATAAAATATGTGTTAATTGGCTGTGTTATGTTATCAGTAAGGTTTCCAATCAATAGCAGACTATTAGTTAAGTTTTGGGGGAGTCAAAATTATATATATATGTAGGTTTTCAACCATGCAGGAAGTTGGTGGTCCTAACTCCCACACTGTTCAAGGTTCAACAGTAACTGGCATTCTTTTACTTCTCACTAGGATGACCAACCTGTGGATTGCCTGAGACAGTCTCATTTTTTATTTTTTTTGAGACAAAGTCTCACTTTTATGCACTCAGTAGAGTACTGTGGCATCATAGCTCATAGCAACCTCAAACTCCTGGGCTCAAGTGATTCTCTGGTCTTAGCCTCCATAGTAGCTGGGACTACAAGTGCCTGCCACAATGCCCAGCTATTTTTAGAGATGGGGTTTCACTCTTGCTCAGGCTGATCTCAAACTCCTGAGTTCAGGCAATCCACCTGCCTTGAAATTACAAGCAAGAGCTACCATACCCGTCCCTAATATTCCCAATTTTAACAATGAAAGCCCCATGGCCCAGGTCCATCCCAAGTCCCAGCCAAGCCACGATGGTTTGCAAGGACTGTCTCCACTTTAAGGCAGAAATTTCCACATCCCCAAACCCACTTTTAATCCTCAGCAAATGGAAATGGTTGGTCCCCCTACTTGTCACACTTCCCCTCCTACCTCCACATCTATAGTCACCTCTCCTCCTGATGGCGATGTTAGTATCTGGTTCTACTCTTCCACCGAGGTAATCAAACTTCCATACCTGTTGTACTAACCACCTGCTTAAAACTCTCCATTAGATTACATTTCTTAACCCTGATACATAATGCTCTATTGTATTAATTTCCTGTTGTTACACATTTACTGGCTTGAAACTCCCCCCAGATTTTGCCATGCTGTTTTGGAGATCAGGAGTCCGAAATTAGTTTTACTAGCCTACAATCAATGCATTGGCAGAGCTAATTCCTTATGGAAATGAGAGCAGCGGTTCTCAACCTGTGGGTTGCGACCCCTTTCTAACAATGAAAATACAGTGCAGCATTAGGAAGGTTGAGAACCACTGCTCTAGAGGAAAACCCATTCTGTTGTTTTTTCCAGACATCCTTATTCCTTGATTCCTGTCCACAGGAGTAATCACATAGTCTTTTCTCTCTCTTCTTAGTTATCACGTTGCCTTCCCGCTCTATATCTGACACTTTCACCTTACAGGGACCTTTATAGGGACTCTTATGATTTCAGTAGGTGCACGGGATAACGCATGATAGCCTCAGCATCTTAAGCTCCAGAACTTAATCACATCTGCATAGTCCTTTTTACCTTGCAAAGTAACGTATTCTCAGTTCTGTTCTGGGAATTAGAGTGTGACCATCTTTGGACAGGGAACATTAGCCAGCCTACAACTCCTGCTTAATGTTGTTCCTACCTTTGTCTTTGGGATCTTAAATGGTAGCACTGATGGATACCACAGTGATATACAGCACAGTCCATTCCCCACCTAAACTGGCCTTCGTCCAAGTCTTTCAATACACCAAGCTTATTACCAACTTAGAACTTTTGCACCTCATGTCCTGTTTGCCTGAATTCATTGCTCTCAAGTATTTGGGGAATTTCTTCTTCATTATTTAAGTCTCAAGGTCAAATGTCACCACCTCACAGTATTCCTATTTGGACTACTCATGTTCCTTGTCCACCCAGCACTCTCTATTTCATGTCATTACTTAAGGTGCTTCTGGCACAAGCAGAAGCAACTCAATACAAACCAGTTTACAGCTAGCGAAGCTGTGTCTTGTCGCATAGTAAGGTAGATGGCTCCACAGTTGGGAAATCCAGCTACTCAGTGATGTCACAAGGAACTCAGCTATGTCCTATTGTTACCCCGTTCCACCTCACTGCCATAAAAAAGGCTGTGAGACTCTGCAGAGTCGGGGTATGTATGAAAACACAACAAAGTCTGTACAGAAAAGGCTTTTGTACCCAGGTGTATTTTACTTGAAGAGCAAAGAAATTTTTCAAGTACACCCTGCCCTGGCAACTGACTGCCTCACCTCCCGTCAGCCAGAACCGGATCATCTGCTCAACTCCAAACCGACCACTGCCAAGGAAAATGGGGTTACCATAGCTGGTTATTAATTACGGTATTTGCATCTGGTAGTTGGGTATCCAAGAAAACCAAAATATGGAAGTAGATGTTAGAGAGGTCACCCATGTACCTTCTACACTATTTCTCATTTATTTTTACTAAGAATTTCTCATTTTTAGAAATAAACTTCTTTTGTTTCTTGCCTATAGTTTTCTAATAAAATACAGATTTAATAAGAATAGGCACTTACCTGTCTCACGACCATATGCTCATCCTCTAATACAGTGTCTGGTGCATAATAAATCAAGATAAATCTTATTTGTTGAAAAAAAAATCGTGTTTGCTAAGATAACTCTTATCCCAATTTGACTTTCATTCTTTCCTATTTGTGCATATCCAACAAATGTGTACTGAGCACTCAGTGCCAGTAAGTAGGAATAGAGCAGGGAACAAGGTAAAGATGATCTTTAGAAGCTCTCAGTCTAAAGGAGAATAAAACCAGCAGAGGGAATACTCAAACGAGTCTTGATTTTTCCTACGTCTACATGCTTGAGAATTAGGCCCCTAAGTTTCATACCAAGATGATTTTCTGTGGTACAGATTCCTAAACTTCTGACTTGTGTGAGTTGCTAATTTAAAATGCAGGTTACCGTCTGTATTAGATAGGGCTCTCCAAAGGAACGTAATCAATAGGATATATGAGAGATATATCAGAGGAATTACAGAAATTGGCTCACGTGGTTGTGGCGGCCAGGGAGGCCCATGATCTGCTTTCTGCAAGCTGGAGAACCAGGAAAGCTGATGAGGTTGTTCAGTTCCAGCCCGAAGGCCCAAGAAAGGGCGGGAGCCCCCGTGTAAGTCCTCTTCTGGGTCTGAAAGCCTGAGATGCAGGAATGCCAGTATCCAAAGGCAGGTGAAGGTGGATGTCCCTGCTTGAGTGCAGAGAGCAAATTCACACTTCTTCCTCCTTTTCGTTCTGTTCCAGCCATCAACAGATTGAATGATGCCTACCCAGATTCGTGAGGACAGCTTCTTCCCTGAGTCTGCTGACTCACATGCTGATGTACTGCAGAAACACCTTCCCAGACAGACCCTCTGGAAATAATGTTTTACCCACCATCTGGGTACTCCTTAGCCCAGGAAAGTTGATGCACAGAATTAATCATCACACTGTCTAAATTTCCTGTTCAACATTCTGAGGAGTTCATTCCTTCTTCAGGCTGGTTCCAGGAATCTTTATTTTAATAAGTTTTTCAGAAGGGCTATGATCATGTGGCCTATGTTTCACCTTGTGAGAGAAGTGTGGGAAAGGAATTCTCATAACACCAACTACAGTGCAGCCATTTTAGAAAACAAGGAATCCCTTCCCCAGATTCCTGGAGTGCTTCAAGGTTCAAGTTCCCAGAAACACCCTACCATATCCTAGGGACGCACCCATAATCCTGACTGGCACTAGAGGCGAGCCCTGGGCCATAGCTACTCCAGTCGCCTCCCCATTCCAGCTATACTGATGAAGCTAATAAAAGCCTTTTGCAACTGTGTAGGAGCTGAGCTGACTCCTGGTCAGACTCCACTCTCCTCTTCCCTATACTAAATCTTTTCCTTATCCCTGGACTGACCCGCTCTCCTTCCTACGGACCCCCACCATGCTAGGCCAGAACCTCTCATCTGAGGACCCTCACCCCGATTCTATGGCAGAATGTCTCAGGAAGGATTTTATGAGGTCTTACTCTCTTAGGGCGAGTTTAATGGGATCTCAGGGTTGGGAGAACATGAAGAGCTTTTGGAAGAACTTCATCCATGTTCCAAAAGATGTCCTCGTAGGCTTTCCAGATAAAATACATTTAAATATGAATTTTGTATAAATAACAAAAAGATTTTAAGGATAAGTATGTTCTGTGCAATATTGGTGACAAACTTATAGTAAAAGACAATTATTGTTTACCTGCAATTCAAAGTGAACTGAGTATTTATATTTTTGTTTGCCAGACCTAGCAATCTTATTTCTTAAAGAAGTATAAGCAAATGTAGGGGATCGTTGAAGATCACTGGAATTGAATATAACCACCAGGTAGGATGGAGTATAGAAAAGGGCGCAAAGCTAGGGTTCAGTGGTGGCAGGTGGGTGGGCAGGAATTCAGGTTGGAAGGTCAAGGAGGCCTTTTTATAGGAACTAAGATTTAAGCTGAAACTTAAGGGATGAATAGGAACCACTCTGGAAATGGAAGAAGGGTATGTTTCACAAACAAAGGATGGGCTTGGAGCCTGGAGACCAGAAAGATAATGTCCTCTTTGGGAATTACTACAAGTACCTACCTGTGTACAGAGGGAATCATGGTGACAGGTGATGCTGGAGGGAGGTCCCAGGCCAGACCATCAAGAGACCTTGTGCCAGGTACCTGGAACTACCACAAGGCAACCCACCTATCTCCACTGAAGCTCTGAACTCCTCTCCTCTGGATGGTACACAAGGATTTCAGCTCAAGAATTTTAAGCCCAAAATGTCATCTTTGCTTAGACAGCTTAGTCCCATGGCTTTCAACTCTGGCTACATGGGGATGCTTTAAATCTACATATAGTAGAACCTCCATAGATGATCACCTCCTTAACATTGATCGCCTCCTTAAGGGAACCTAAGTTTCATAGACCCCAAATGCACATACCCATGCAGTAGGCCTAGTTCCTTATGGTGACCCCCTCTGTACGTTGACCAGTTTCCTATGGTCCCTTCTACTGTGTGTAAGTATGTGTCTGTGTGTATGTGTGTATCATTGACTCAGTTCTACCCAGAGCAAGTAAATCATACTCTCTCAGTGAAGGATAGGCTTAGGCATTAATTTGTTGCAAAGCTCTGGGTCAGTCCACAGCCTTAGGTAAATCACTTCATTCACTTAGCATCAACTTTCATAGCTTAGAACAAGTGTGAGAGATACCATCCTTTCCAGCGCTGAATGTGTGAGTCAACTGAGAGGATGAATAGAAAAAATACTTTATTGCTTCTAAGATTTCATACACAGGAGTCAGAATGTTTGGGTTGGAATCCTGGCTTCAAAGCTTGGGTACAAGTCATTTGCCTCTCTGGGCATTCTTTTTTTTTTTTTTTTTTAAGACAAAGTCTCATTTTGTCACCCTTGGTAGAATGACATGATGTCACAGCTCACAACAACATCCAGCTCTTGGGCTTAGGCAATTCTCCTGCCTCAGGCTCCTGAGTAGCAGGGACTACAGGCGCCCAGCTATTTTTTTGTTGCTGTTTGCCTGGAGCCAGGTTCGAACCCACCACCCTTGGTATATGGGGCCAGCACCCTACTCACTGAGCCCCAGGCGCCACCCTCTCTGGGCCTTCTTACACCTGTAAAAGGGACATTTAACTACTTTCATGGGTATTTGGGTGGCACAAATGAGAAAAGCCACAGGCGAGTTTGATATGGCATCTGACAAATGGACTCCATGAGCATAGGGTACTTTTACTGCAACCACAAACCCTGTAACCAATATACTGTCTTATTGAATGGGTCCTTTTAAGTTATAAATGATACGACTATCTCAGTCACACCTAGGTGTTAATACCTGATAAAGCCAAACACTAAACTTCCTCAAGACAGATACTGAGTTGTGCAAACAAACACTTCAATGCACTAGGCTTCTGTTTTCCAGAGCAATTCCATTTGCAAAAGGCCAATGAAACCTAATAGTGGAATTTGGAACTTCATAGATAATTTGGAGGGAGATGCTTTGGGGATGGGAGAGCCCTCCCTAGACCTACAAAGACAACATATTACCAACATATATGAAGGAGTCAAGAGTTGTCAAAATCCTTACACTTGAATTTCCGCACTGGAATTGTGTTTCTTTTCTTCCTTTCCTTTTCTTTTTCTTTCTTTCTTCTTCTTCTTTTTTTTTTTTTTTTTTGAGACACATTTTCATTTTGTCCCCCTTGGTAGAATGCCATAGCATCACAGGTCACAGCAACCTCAAACTCTTGAGCTCAAGTGATTCTCTTTCCTCAGCCTCCCAGGTAGCTGGGATTTCAGGCACCTGCCATAGCACCCAGTTATTTTTGAACACAGGTCTCAATCTCGCTTAGGCTGGTCTGGAACTCCTGACCTCAGAGTTCTACCCACCTCTGCCTTCCAGAGTGCTAGGATTACAGGCATGAGCCACTGCATTTCTTTCGAAGAAACACAGTTAGCTGATGAGTGGGTTCCTCAAACAAAAAGTGCATTAGACCAAAGAGAGGCAGGAGACTTTCAAAAGTTTGTTGTTTGTTTTTGTTTTTTAAGGAACACAAGGGACATTCTAATTTGTGTTTTGCCCTTCCCTATTCATTCCTGTGGTCTCAGCTAAAATTTTCTGTGGGAGGGCGGGGAAATGGTTTTCAGGGGAGACAGCCTCTTGTCAAAAGACAAAATCAGAACACAGTTAGTTATAGATCTAACTGGCTTTTATTCATGATTCATAAATTGGGCAGCCTCCATTCTACAAAACAGAATGACAACTCCCCCTGGGCAACCACAGAACAGTGGACTCTGTAAAGTGGGAACAAAAAAACAGAACAATAGGAAAAGGCTTGATCACTTAATGTCAGGTGACTTCAGGTTGCTTGTTTGGTAAGCATTAAAGCAGAGAGGATTTTCTTATTACTTTGACTTAGGTAGATTGGAATCTTCTGTTCTTTCAGGAAAACCTGCTCTGTTTGGGGATTTGTCTCATTCTTATCTGTCTCGTTTCAGTTTGATTATGGTGTATTTGACGTAAGTGACTCCACTTTGCTTTGGTCTGGTCCTTTGGGGCCTAGTGTAAGAGCTCAGTCTAAAACTATAGCCTCCTATAAATTTTGCTAGTTCTATGCTACTGCAATGTATTTCATTTATTTTGTTTTTTAAGGTGAGACGTCACTCTGTCACCAGGGCTGGGTCATATGCCATAGCACAATCATAGCTCATTGTGTCTTGAACTCCTAATCTCAAGTGATTCTCCT
This sequence comes from Galago senegalensis, assembly GCA_963575145.1. NCBI lineage: Eukaryota > Metazoa > Chordata > Mammalia > Primates > Galagidae > Galago > Galago senegalensis. The sequence goes on along the minus strand of CAUYTI010122745.1, from coordinate 3,239 downwards.
GCCTCAGCCTCCCCCACAGCTGGGACCACTGGTGTGAGCCAGCATGCTTGTCTGAGATGCACTTAGGTGGAAAGATGATTCTGAACATCTGACATGGAAGTAGAGAAGTAAATAAAGCGTAAGAATAAACAGATACTCTGAGCAAGGGAATTCCGGATAGAGAGGTCCACATGGAAAATCACCTGAAGCCAGGCTTGGAATAAAAATGATCAAGAGACTATGAAATGGTGTGTACAGTGTGTTTTGATGAAAGGAGGTTTAGTGGACTATCTGGTTACAGAGAAAGGCCGGGTTCCTTCTTCCCAATGCCACCACTTTCTGAAATGTGGCCTTAAAGGCAGGGCCTCAAGGGAGTGTGTTTCGAAAGCGACTGTTTGATCATGAAAGCAAGTGGTTGAGTACATTGGATACTTACTTTTCCATTCTTGTGATACTCAGAAGAATGTGTTTCAACTTTATCCAGGTAAACACAAAAGATGTAAAGTCTCCGTGTTTTCTTATGGCTGGATAGTTTTGCATGGCACACATATGCCACAGTGTGTTAATCCATTCATGGGTTGATGAGCACACTGCATGCCCACGTGAAAGAAAAACTCAAGTATAGATTAGTGAGGGGCCGGGGAGGGGCAGAGAGTGTCGGGGATGGAGAGGGTGGGGGAGGGAGGGCGATGGGGGGATCTCAGCTGATGTGCACAATGTGAGAGTGCTCAGCATGCCCCCTGGGTGAAGGGCTCAACCACAACTTGAACTTTACCTTAGAATTGAAAACAATGTAACATAAATTCATAGTAATCTGAAATTTTAAAAAATTAAATGAAAATAAAAGAACAGCAGCATCATACACACAAAAAAGCAAGTAGTGGCTACACTAAGGTGACCAGATTTTAACATTGGTAAAGCAGGACACCACTGGGGGGCGAGGCCTCGAGGGCGGGGCCTGACAACAATGCAAACTTTGATAAGCAGTTCTCGATAATCAGTTCTCAACAATTATTTGTTATTATTAAAGTTTAACATTATGAAATTAACAAAAATAATATAAAATGCATATCCTGGAGAAACAGCAACATGGCAGCCGAAAACCATATATTCCCTTCCTGTTCTCCCGTGTTCCCTAGCTTGTTCTGCATTCTTTCCAAAAATCAGGGCTTTTTTAAAACTCCACAGGACAAATTGTTTAAAAGCGGGATGTCTGGTCACCTTACTCTAGAGAGGGGGGTGCTACTTGTTTGTTCCAGACAGTTTGGCTCCTTCTGAGCTAATTGTCCTTGCCTAGAAGCAAGGGAGGGAGCCAGTCTCCTTCTGATACCTTTCCCAGGAGGGTAGGGAGTTTACATTAGCCTTTTCATTTCCAAATGAAGTTACATTAACCTCTTCATTCCCAAATGGAGTTACATTAACCTTTTCAGCAGCCGAAACCCTATATTCCCTTCCCATTCTCCCCCCTTCCCATTCTCCCGGTATTCCCTAGCTTGTCATGCCTTCTTTCCAAAAATCAGGACTTTTTTAAAACACTATGGGACATGGGACAAATTGTTAAAAATTAGGACTGTCCTGCCAAAAGTGGGACGTCTGGTCACCTTAGGCTACACTCACCCGGGAATTGGCGGTAAGAGAGATAGCCAGCCCCTAACCCCAGATTTTCCACTCTTATCTCCCCAAACCCTTGGCCTCGTCTGATTTGCAGATTGCTCTGTGGCAGTCTCTCTTATCACGAAGCACCGAGGCAGCTGCCAGTCTTCCAGCCTCTTTAAGTATTGTCCAAAGACCACCATCCCCCAGGACCACAAATCTTCTGGGAGCAATGATCAGAACTGCTTTCGTGACAAGCTTATTCAGTCCCAAATTCCTTTCTTTCCCTACCTACGCTACACATTGTCAACTCCTCCCTCATCAACTCAAATGTCACTTTCATGGGGGATTCACCCACGATCAAATAAACGATATCAGATCCCCCTGTTGTAGACACCATGTACAGTTGTATGAGATAACTTGTTTAATGTGGCTATTCGGGCTGTAACCTCCGAGCAGCCCACATTGTGTTGCTGAAGGGAAAATGTTTAGAAAGAGCAAAATCGTGGTTCTCTTACAAATACAACATGAACACGTGTCAACAATTTTATTTGACCTTTTAATCAATGCAGGAGGAACCCCTATGATGTTACAAGTGCTTCAAAGAAGAGTCCAAAAAGCAGGTGAGTATGGAGGCATCAGGAATGCTGAAAACAATTTACAAATAGAAGCAAAACTGGCAAAACCCATGATTATCCACAGGGCAAGGAATCAGTTGCATTCCATGAAGACATAATTTGCATTTCCATGAACGAACTTATTTACATTGCTATCTGTTTTCCTCAATTTACAGAGCTGAGAAATAGCTTGAAGACAAAGAGAGGCTGAAATAATGTGGAAGGGACTCCAAGAACGAGCACCACTAATCTGCTTGGTGCCTGCCAAAGCGTCTCCTAATTTTGCTCATTGATTGCTTTACAGAGTCCTCACAGCACAATAGATATTCAGTGGCTATTTATTAAATGAAGCGCCGTTTTCCAGATGTTTTCATTAACTGAAGATATATTTTGTGTCGAGTGGGGGTGGTTCCTGATTTTATCCTATGCATGTTTCCTTAGGAGACATATCATCTCAAGTGCAGTGAACAGTTAGAGAGATTCCCCAAACCCTTGGATCTTTGGAGAAAACTCATCCAAAAGTCACCTTGGGTTCAGCAACAAATTCTCTTTGGTTAGAAAAGGGCATGCAGGTGAGCACACACAGGCATGTGCCACTTCTGTTTTATGAGTGCCTTAAAGTGAGCCAGATGTGATGGGGGAAAGCTTAAGAGAAGCAGCATTGTAATGAACTCATGAACGAGAAAAGGTTTTGGAAATGTTGAAATGCCAAGTCAAGTGTCTAAAGACCTAGAGAGTAAAGAGAAATTTCTCCAAAGAAGACCGGCGTACGGCCTACAGATACATGAAAAAATGCTCACCATCCTTAATCATCAGAGAAATGCAAATCAAAACTACTCTGAGATATCATCTAACTCCAGTGAGATTAGCCCATATCACAGAGTCCCAAAACCAGAGATGCTGGCGTGGATGTGGAGAAAAGGGAACACTCATACACTGCTGGTGGGAATGTAAACTAATATGTTCCTTTTGGAAAGACATCTGGAGAACACTTAGAGAACTAAAAATAGACCTGCCATTTGACCCTGCAATTCCTTTGTTGGGTATATT
>CAUYTI010122744.1:0-40054 GCA_963575145.1 Galago senegalensis | reverse complement strand
ACCTCCAACTCCTGGGCTCAAGCGAGTCTCCTGCCTCAGCCTCCCAAGTAGCTGGGACCACAGGCGCCCGCCACAATGCCCGGCTATTTTTTGGTTGCAGCCATTATTGTTGTTTGGCAGGTCCGGGCTGGATTTGAACCCACCACCTTAGGTGTATGTGGCTGGCGCCTTAGCCGCTTGAGCCACAGGCGCCGAGCCAGCACAAGGCTATCTTAAACCCAAGCAGGTCCCTTTAACCCATGCCAGGCCACAGATGGGCATGGGTTGGGGGAGGGCAGCAGAAAGGCTAAGAAGCAGCCCTGGCATCCCCAAGGTTGTTGTTAGGAAGTCCCTGTTAGAGCCAATCAGACTGTGGGGAAAGTCACAGGAAGAGTCTCAGAACCAGAGGCTCATGGTGGGCCCTAAGCCTGTACCTGACACAACCTTCTATGGCCTTTCTCTGTGACCATGTCAGCCATAAACCCTACCACCACACCCCACCACCCCACCCTGCCTCCACTACCCTGACTTGCGGAAGAAGAACTCACTGCTCCTTCTGAAATTTGCCTCCTCTGACTGACTCCAGCCTAGCCCATGGGAAGCTTCTCCCTGCTTCCCCAAACTGCCACACTCAGTATCACTTAATAAGCACCTGAGCTGGCTCCCTTCACCTTCCCTTCTCTGTGTTAACCTCCAATCAGGGCTTTCTGTCCTGGCTCACTCACGGCAGGAGAGGAACTAAAATAGCCAGGGTCTTTTAGGTATTGTCTGACCAACACTCCAACCAATTCAGGATGCACTGGGATTCTCACCTTCTTTGTCCCATTCACAATACTCCCACTGTAGCAACCTGAGCTGCAATAACATACAGACACAGAGCCTGTGAACAACCCTGGCCTCTGAGGCCCAACCCACATGTCTATTCACACAATGTTTTGTGCCTATACAAACAACCTATTGAATGAGGATGACTACTTTTTACATTTTTTGTTCTTGATGATGTGCAGCTTACATATTTGGGATGAACTGTAAGGTGTGAGGTCCAGGTCTCCTACAAAGTCGTACACACACAAATGCTGGACAAAGCTACAACAGGGCCCTAAGGGGCTTTACTAATACCCCTGCACTCCCAGAATGACTTCCCATTCTGTCCCTAGTTGTCAATAGAGTTTGGAAACGTGCCCCAAGACAAACATGTCTAAGTCTGTGAGGTTGCCTGATTCTCCCAACCAGTCACCTCTCCCAAAATGGTACCAAGACTGGTATGCCTCGAATCGTTCCCTGAAAACACAGCCTTTCCGGACATTTATTTTCCCTTTCCCTAAATTTGTAATAGAAGAGGACAAGCAAGCATGTTTTTGTAAGCTAATACAAACTTTTTTTTTTTTTGGCCAGGGCTGGGTTTGAACCCACAACCTCTGGCATATGAGGCAGGTGCCCTTCTCCTTTTAGCCACAGGCACTGCCCTGTAAGCCAATACAAACTTTTCTGGGATCTGCTAGAAAAGTCTAATCCCTTTGCTCCTCACCCCCACTCCCTGGTCCCTCAGGGTTGTACTCAGGGCATTTCCAGAAGCTTCCCATCACTAAGATAGTGTAAATCAGATCATTAGCACAGTCAATCATACTTCTAAAAAAGCAAACTAAGGCTTTTAAGCAACCTACATGCATCTTTCTAGTACCCCAACTGAGACAAACCTACCTCTTCAAATTTCTTAGTTTTTGCGACTTCACAAATCTGCCCTATCACCCGGATCCGATTGTTGAGACCACATTCAACACTCAGTTCCTAGAAAAGAAATGAAAGAAGAAAAGGGGCCAGCGCTCAGGCTACAAGTCTCCTTAACTGCTACACACAAGCTACCCTAAGAACTGGACTCTCATAGTAGATCCTTTTGAAATCAAAGTGCTTACTACTTACTCCATCTCAATGGACTGAGAAAATTTGCAACACTTTTTCCATGATTGCAAATATTTTATTAATTTATTTTTACTCACCCTTTTTTTTTGAGACAGAGTCTCGCTGTCACCCTACATAGAGTGCTATTGCATCATCATAGCTCACAGCAACCTCAAAGAATCTTCAAGCAATCTTCCTGCCTCAGCCTCTCAAATAGCTGAGATTACAGGAGCCTGCCCTGATGCCCAGATAGTTTTCCTATTTTTAGTAGAGATGGGGGTCTTGCTCTTGTTCAGGTTAGTCTCAAACTCCTGAGCTCAAACAATCCACCGCCTCATCCCCCCATGGCCCTAGCCCCTAGTAACTACTAATCTACTTTCTGTCTCTCTGGATTTGCCTATTTGGACATTTTATATAAATGAATCATACAATATGTTGCCTTTGTCTCTGGTTTATTTTACTTAGCATGTTTTCAAGGTTCACCTATGTTGTAGCATGCGTCAGTTTTTCATTCTTTTTTATTGCCAAATCACAACCCATTGTATGAACATACCATACTGTATTTACCCATTCATCAGCTGATAAGTGTTTTAGTTTTTCTCTAAGTGGGAAACTCTACAAGTACAAAAATTCGACATTTTACTTATGGGCAAAATATGGTGCCAGGCATGTGTCAGGTGGATACAAACACACATAAAAAATAAGGACTTACTTCTCCCAGAAGTCACAAATTACCAGATAGTGCCCGGCATATCCCTTACCACCTATGAACATGGCATTCAGGTCACATCTAGTAAAGTGGACTTTCTTGCATCAATCCTTGAATACTAATTCAGTGTGCTGGACTAGGTCACCAAGCTCCTGACCTTTTGAGGACACACCCACCTTCACAGTATTGGAGAGGACAGCTCTGTACAATCACCAGCAATCCACCGCTTACAGGACCTTGTGAAAGAACAAACCCAGCCTTCCTTGCACTTCCCACTAGGCTAGAAAAGACAGGCAACTCACTCACTCTCAGGATTTCTGCTGTGATGATAAATTCTGTCTGTTTGCCCTCTGCAGACCTGGGATTTGGCCTTGATGTTCCCAGTCCTAACAGAATCTTGAACTTCTCCTTCAAGCCTGAATCTTTGCTTGCTGGCTTGGCCATGGTGGGCAGGGACACACCAGAGGACTTCTCTGCGCAAAGGAAACAGGCATGGAGACACCTGAGGAATAGCTCCACCACCTGCCCGGCTGCGGACAGCCAGCCACCAGTACCCTAGACGTCTGGTGGGAATAAGCTTCTCCCCAGCCCCTGGGGAGAATTTAATCACAGCCAGAGAAATCCAGTCACAAATAACCCTAGGAAATGCCAGGCCTGATCTAGCGAGCTTCCTCCTGCTGAGACAGTGCCGCCCGCCTGCCCCACCCGACTCTGTGCATGCAGAGGGCAGCCTCGCCGGGTCTAGGGAGCCCAGACGTTTGCCATTTCTCTTCTCCCCACGTGGAGGAGGAGCTGTCTCAGAAACGCCTCAAGCAGAGAGCGCCGTTCGCACCCGCCGTGACTTAAAACCCAGGAGTGCTTGCAGCTTCTGGGTTCGGCTGCAGTGGGCGCGGCCGAGGCCTGGGACCCCAAACATTGTGTCGCCTCCCCAGATGTCCTGGGCGCCCCCTCCGCCGCTCCGGCGGGACCGAGTCACACCGCTGCCCCGGCCGGCGCCAGCGGTCCCATGGTCGCGAGCCACTTACCCCGCGCCGCGCCTCCGCGCGCCGGGCAGCCCCGACGCCTAAAAGGGCGCACACCCCCAGCCCGATGTCGCCGCCGGAAGCGCGAACCGCACTTCCGGCAAAGGTACGCTGCTGAGGGCCGCCGCAGGGCTTGCTGGGAGTCGTAGTTCTAGGCCGTCCCCTGGCGGAAAAGCTGGAAACGTGGTAAGTCACGTGACTGGTCACGGGTCCTCAGAGGATGTGTAGTCCACTGGAGTCTGGTATGAACGCTTTGAGCATGCGGATGGTGACCAGAAGCCGAAGCCGGGGACCCGGGGCCGGGCCGCGGGCGGGCGGGGAGGAGCCGGTGCCGCTCGGAAGAAGAGAAGCGGCTGCAGGTAGCGCCGCATCTCGGCCAGAGCACGGGAGGAAAGGCGGGGGAAGGGGTCTGCAGGGGATTAGGTGCTGCAGGTTAGGTCCTTGCGCTGGCCGGGAGCGGCACGCACGACAGAGCAACTAATAAGTTCCGTGGCCCTACGTGCGGCCTTACGTGCCCATTCTGCGCTCTTTTCCTGGAGGTTGAGGTCTACTGGGGTCTATCCACGCAACCTGGTCTTGAGCAAAAGTTCTTCCCGTCTCATCAGCCTGTCCCAGGATACTGCAGTTGCCCTGGCTGTGCGGCTGACCAGCCCTGTCTTCAGTGAACTCTTCCCTCTGAGAGGCTGGGTGCCAAAGACACACCATAGGTCTCCCCCAGCTAGAGGGGTGCTTCTGAGAGAAAACAGGATAAGGGCACGGCATTCATTATATTTATCCTGTCACTGTAAAGGACGTGATGCGTGCCAAGTATGGAATTTGGCAGTAAACAACACTGACAGGGCCCTTGCACTTGTCCCCCAGAACTTCGGCACAATTGGGTAGAGGGGGAGCCCCAGAGGCACCCAAGGAACGCAGAGATAGTTCAGACAAGGACAGTAGTATGGGGTAGGAGGAAGTGGTGTGCAGTGGGAACAGGCAGGTGATAATGCCAGCCAGAATGGCAGCGACTTTGATGCCGGCATAGAGTTTGGAGTTTATTGTAAGTACAAAGGGGAATCAATGAAGAGTTTTTAAAAAAGTGACAGGATCTGATTTTTGTGTTAGACAGTTGTCTCTGATGCAATATAAATGACATATTGGAACATCATTGTAGAACCCCTTATAGAGTCCTCACATGCTAATGTGGACCATGTCGGGTGGGCAGTGACATAAGGAAGGCTGACATGTCCCAGAGGGCGGAGTACCCCAAAGTGTAATAGGTGATGGACAATTGTTGCATGACTGGATGCGGGGTATCCTAGCAGATAGGGTAGCATCCATATCCTACTCTTACCTGTGGCCCCCTCTGAGGGGATTGAGTGGCACTTTTTGCAGAAGGAAGGAAATCCCACCACCCTATAAAGCGGCAGCAGAAAGCACAGAGACTGCACGTGGCCTACGAGTCCTCAGATAGTGAGAAAGGTGAAGGGACCGAGCCCCTCAAGGTACCCATCTGGGAGCCCCAAGACTGGCAGCAGCAGCTGGTCAACATTCGCACCATGAGGAGCAAGAAGGACGCACCTGTAGACCAGCTAGGGGCTGAGCACTGCTATGACCCCTGTGCACCACCAAAGGTAGGCAGGGGACAGCCTGAGACCTGGTGACTCTTGGTTCGCACCCTCCCCTGCAGGTGGCACCTTGAGGAAATGGGGTCCCAGAGCACTGGGCAACATCACCGACTTAATTGTAGCTACTCAGCAGGTCATGTGTACCTGCAGCTTGGGCCCTTATGCTCTGCTTTCTCTTAGGCACAGTACAGGCATGTTTTAGGTGTTCTGTAACATGAGGGAGGGACAGTCCTTATACTTCACAGGCCCAGAGCCTGGGTCCCAAAACCAGTATGAGTTCTAGTCCCTACTTTGTTACCAGATAACCTGCATACATGCCTCTCTGAGCCTCAGTTTCCTTGTCTATAAAATATTGTCCATGACGGGTTTGAATCCAGCCTCGGCCCACCAAACAACAATGATGGCTGCAACCAAAAAAAAATAGCCGGGTGTTGTGGCTACTTGGGAGATGGAGACAGGAGACTCGCTTGAGCCCAGGAGTTGGAGATTGCTGTGAGCTGTGATGCCACAGCACTCTACCCAGGGTGACAGCTTGAGGCTCTGTCTCAAAAATTAAAAAAAAGTAAAATATTATTGTCATTCATAAAGTAGTAATAATAGCAGCCAATGCTTGTAGTGACTGTGCCCAATACGATTCTAAGTACTATGACGATTCATCTGATCTTCTCTCTGAGCCTGTGAGGCAGCTACTGTTACTGTCCCCCTGTTGTAGGTGACAAAACAGGCTGGAGCCATACCCACATGTGGTACCCTGCCTGTGCTGGTCTGGGTGGGTAGAAGGCTGGTGTCCCATGTGATGCCTAGGGTAATAGATAGAGGTAGATACAAAGTGTGGGTGGGGCCTGGCCTAGGGCAAGCACCAGGACCCACCACTGCCTTGTCCCTGTCTTTGCACCAGCAGGTGCGGAGGTACCAGGTGCTGCTATCTCTGATGCTCTCCAGCCAGACCAAAGACCAGGTGACAGCGGGTGCCATGCAGCGGCTGCGAGCCCGGGGCCTGACAGTAGACAGCATCCTGCAGACTGATGACAGCACACTGGGCGAGCTCATCTACCCTGTTGGCTTCTGGAGGGTAAGCGCAGCCCAGCTACTAGCCTGGAAGGGAACTCTAGAAGCTGGGGGCCACAGTGATGCCAGAAGCAAGGGTCAGGCCTCTCTGGCCACAGGGGTCTGGGTGCAATTCCCTCTGAGCAGCTTATGGGGGCTGGCACCCAATCCCTAGAGTTCCCTGGCCTTTCCTGTTTGTGTCCTCCCCTTCCTTCCTCTGCCTCCCTGCCTGCACCACCCTTCCTCTCCAGCCTTTCCTTTTGTTTATTTACTCTAAGTGGCTCTGGAGTGCATCTTGCCCCCAGCTCCTCACTCTGGGGGAGCCCCTATGAGGGGAGGCTGCTCTCGCCCCCACAGAGCACTGGACAGTAGGTGGGCTGATCTGTTGAAAGCAGCTCAGAAAGTGGCATTGCTTCCCTTGGCAGCTGTGTGGCTGCAGCTTGTCAGATGGGTTTTAAATAGCCCTCTCTGCACAGGCACAGGATGGGAACCACCCAGCTGGCCTGGTGGCTGGTGGGGGAGCCCAGACTCTAGCCTTCCTTCCTGAAGGACCAGGTGCTACTGAGCCCAGCTTCTGGGAGTGGCTGGCTTGCTTAGCTTGGCCCACCCTCTTGGGGAAATAATGGGGGAGGGGATCCAAGCAGGTTTCCACATACATCATGTGTGGGTGGGGAGCAGGGGTCCAGGTCGGCCAGGGGTTCCTCTAGGCCTCTCTGCTGCCCTTGGCTCATTCCCACCTCTCAGGGCTGGGAGTGAGCAACTGCCTCTGCCTGGGTCCTGGGCACAGAGAGGCAGCTCTGGGCACCCATAGTCTCTGGGATATTGTCCTCCCAGGCCAGACTGAGTCCCCCCATCCTTTAGAACAAGGTGAAGTACATCAAGCAGACCAGTGCCATACTGCAACAGCGCTACGGCGGGGACATTCCAGCCTCTGTGGCAGAGCTGGTGGCACTGCCAGGTGTTGGGCCCAAGATGGCACACTTGGCTATGGCTGTTGGCTGGGGCATCGTGTCAGGCATCGGTGAGTGGCACATGCCCTGAGCAGGGAGGGGCTGCCTCTGGGCTTACCAGCTGCTTTTGGAGCTTCCCATTCGTTGTGATCTGAGACCCCAGCTCTAGCTTCCTCCTCCCCCAACTCAGCCCAAAAGGTCAAGTGTTCCCAGTGCTGAGCTAGTCCACCCCCACTCAGAGATGGGACTGCAGGGGACTCACAGATGCTGAGTACCTGCTATGTGCAGGGCTCTGTGAGAGAGCCTGGGGCTAGACCCTGTCTGGGCCATGTGTGGGAGGGAGATGAGGGTTTGCTCACCCATAGGGTAGGATACTGGTCTGGGGCATCTGAGAAGACTTGCTGAGGTCATATTCAGCTGAGAAGTGGGCTAGCCAGACAGAGGAACAGTGTCTGCAAAGCCATGAGGTGGGGGGAAAGGGCTAGGAGTAAGAAGTTCTGGAATAAGACACAGGCAGAATGGAGAGGTTGGGGAAGGGAGGATGTGAGGACGGAGAAGGAAGAGTGGTCACCTGGGCAGGGGATGGGACAGCAGAGAGAGAGGACCCCCTGAATCCTTTGTATAGGTCCAGGGTGTTACTTCGTGGCATCGGATGCCCCTCTGTAGCTGGGTGGAGACAGACCCGTGGGTAGAGTGTGGAGCTGCTTTCTTCTCAGAGCTTCTCAGAGGGGTAGGGGGTCTGAGGCCTCACAGTGTCGAGGCCCAACTAGCCCATAAACCAGGATTTGATCTTCACTTCTTGAATGTACCCCCAGCCCCTCTGGGATTCCTATAGGAGCCTGGGCTGGGGTGCTTTCTGGCACTGCCTAGGGCACAAGGGCAGCAAGGGGCTGCAGGCTGTAGTTCTGTATTGACAGCTGCCTGGTCAGGCTGGGGAGCTGCAAACACCAAAAGCAGAACAGGACTGGGGAGGAGTGGGCAGAGATGCTTCCCCCATTTCAACACCCATCAGGACTCACCTGCCAGCCTCTTAGCAGACACTTGAGCTTATCTGGGTGGCTGTCCTCAGCTGCCCGTGTCCCAGAATGCTGCATTGAGGTTGGGCAGGTCTGTGGGGGAAGGGCCCCCTGCCCATGGCCAGGCTAGAGACAGTGCTTTGGGAGAAACAGACACAACAGACTTGGGTGTCAGAATGTCACTCTCTCTGGTGGTTTATAAGCCTTACCACCCACAGGGAGACCACAGGGATGCCTCCTAGGGGGTTCCTAGAGAGAGAAGCCCTCCATTTGAAAGGCCAGAACCAACTTTGGGAGGCTGAGGCAGGATGATTACTTGAGCTCAGGAGTTCAAGGCCAGCTTGGGCAATATAGTAAGACCCTACACTACCAAAAATATAAGAAAAATTAGTCAGGCATAGTGGGACTCTCATGTGGCCCCAGCTGCTCAGGAGGTTAAGGCAGGAGGAACGCTTTAGCCCAAATTTTGAGGCTGCAGTGAGCTATGATCAGCAGAGTGAGACTTTGTCTCTTTTTTGAGATAGTCTCACTATGTCACCCTTGGTAGAGTGCTGTGGTATCACAGCTTATAGCAACCTCCAACTCTTAGACTTAAGCGATTCTCTTGCCTCAGCCTCCCAAGTAGCTGAGACTACAGGTGCCTGCCACAACACCTGACTATTTTTTGTTGCAGTTGTCATGGTTGTTTTAGCTGGCCCACCCTGGGTTCAAACCTGCCAGCATTGGTGTATGTGGCCAAGACCATCTCTTTTTTTTGCAGTTTTTACAGTTTTTGGCTGGGCTGGGTTTGAACCTGACACCTCTGGCATATGGAGCTGGCGCCCTACTCCTTTGAGCCACAGGCACTGCCCCCAAGACCATCTCTAAAAAAAAAGAGAGAGAGAAAGGCTGGGCACAGTGGCTCACTCCTATAATTGTAGCACTCTGGGAGACTAAGGCAGGTAGATTGCTTGAGCTCAGGAATTCAAGACCAGCTTGAGCAAAAAATAGGACCCCATCTCTACTAAAAATAGAAAAAACTGAGGCAAGAGGATAGCTTGAGCACCAAGAGTTGGAGGTTGCTGTGAGCTATGATGATACCATGGCACTCTACCCAGTGCAACAGCTTAAGACTCTGTCTCAAAAGAAAAAAGTCAGAGCCAGGAGGAAGAGCCAGCTCTGCATCTCCCAGCTGGGTCACCTTGGGCAAGGCACTGGCCTCTTTGAGCCTCTGGCTCCCACAAAGTAGAAAAGCAAGAACCTTATTAACTGTACAATACATATGTGGGACACCCTTCTGGCCAGCACAGGAGACTTACACAACACTGTGTGCCCAGCCTCAGCCCAGTCACCTTCATGTTATAGAATAAGAAACTGAGACTCAGGGCCCAAGGATGTGACCCCTCAGCCTTTGTGGTCTCCATCCCTGCCCCAAGAGTGCTCTTTTCTCTCTCTCTCTTTTTTTGAGACAGAGTCTCAAGCTGTCACCCTGGGTAAAGTGCTGTGGCATCACAGCTTACAGCAGCCTCCAACTCCTGGGCTCAAGCGAGTCTCCTGTCTCCACTTCCCAAGTAGCCACCACACCCAGCTTTTTTTTTTTTTGGTTGCAGCCATCATTGTTTGGTGGGCTGGGGCTGGATTCGAACCCACCAGCTCAGATGTATGTGACTGGCACCTTAGCCGCTTGAGCCACAGGCGCTGAGCCTCAAGTGATTCTCTTGCCTCAGCTTCCCAAATAACTGGTACCATAGGCACCCACCACAACGCCCTGCTATTTTTAGAGGCAGGGTCTCACTCTGGCTTAGGCCGGTCTCAAACCTGTGAGCTCAGGCAATCCACCTGCCTTGGCCTCCCAGAGTGCTGGGATTACAGGCATGAGCCACTGTACCTGGCCCCCAGGAGTGTTTTCCTAAGGCAGGTAGCAGGGCAAAGGAGCTGATGCAGGGATGGGCTTTCTCTTTGGCAAACTCTGGAGGAGGAGGCAGGGTTGGGACTGCAGCTGGCTGGGACAGCTGGGCTGGAGGAGGCCTTGGTGAGCAGGCGCTCCAGCTGAGCCTCTGGGATGGCCAGTGAGACCAGGGGCCAAAGCCCAAGTGTACATCAGTTGCAGCTGATCAGGCCATACTTCCTACCCTGTCCCTGACCACTGTGGTGGCAGGTGACCTGCCAGCCTGCTAGCCCAAGCTATTGCCACCCCACCCAGTGCCCACAGCCAGTGCCTAAACCTGGAGGGGCTTGGGACCATAGGAGACAGAGCAGAAGGAAGCAAGGTCAGGCCCTTCCTAGGCCAGCTCCTAGGGAGGCTGAGGGCTGGGAGCACATGCTTCCCAGCCAGAGTTCTGGGCCAGCACTGGCATGTGCCTGTGATCCTAGAGGCTAAGGCAGGAAGATTGCTTGAGCCCAGGAGTTCAAGGCTGCAATGAGCTGTAACCACTGCTCAGGCCACTGCATTCCAGCCTAAGCAACAGAGCAAGATCCCATCTCTAGGGGAAAGAAGAATTGTACTGGGCCTTAATTCCTTCATCTGTAGGTGCCTTATAAGGATTCAATCAGTCAAGGCTGGTAGATCTCTCCACACTGGGTCTGCCCCCAGCAAGCACTTGACCTGAGTTAGCTGTCACTATAGGTGAGGGAAGTAGAGCTCAAAGCAGAGCATAGACACTGACCCTTCCACTACATCATACCAGGTGGCACCAAGATTGGTGGGAATGGGCCAGCCTAGAGTAGAGACCCCCCTCCCTGGCCAGGCTTTCCAGGATAGGGGGGAGGAAGACCCAAAGGAGGCTGTCTGCATCCCAGTAGAGGGCTCCAGCCCTGCCCACCAGACGAGAGGTCCTGGTTCCTTGGGGGTAGCAAAGCAGCCACCCTCAGCCTGTGGCCCAGGCCAAGTTGATTTCTTGTCCCTGTTCAGAGTCCTGGGGGTGGGGAGATGGGAACGCTGGCTTGGGGCAGGGTTTGACTGGGGGAGTATGCACACTCCATTCACCCCACCCTGTTTCCATCCAAGCAGCAGTGGACACACACGTGCACAGAATCGCCAATAGACTTGGGTGGACCAAGAAAGCAACCAAGTCCCCAGAGGAGACCCGAGGAGCCCTGGAGGAGTGGCTGCCCAGGTGTGTGGTGGGGTTGGATTGCTGGGGGGCAGGATGGAGGCAGTCCCCTCCTTCCCTCACCACTGAGCCAGCCCCACCCCACAGGGAGCTGTGGAGTGAGATCAACGGGCTCCTGGTGGGCTTTGGACAGCAGACCTGTTTGCCCCTACACCCTCGCTGCCCGACCTGCCTCAACTATGCCCTGTGCCCAGCTGCCCAGGGTCTCTGAAGGCTCCAGCCTGGGTATGCTGGCCACTATCTGTGAAGTGCCTTTGCTTGGGAGCCATAGCTTTTTGAGTAAAACTTTGGGATCATTTGCAGTTGGGGTAAGACTGACTTCTGTCCCTGAGGGCAGGGGTGGGCTAGGGAACATGTGCCTGTGTAGGAGTGTGTGTGCACCAATGCTGTCATGCATCTGGATCAGGGCTGCCTGGGAGGCCAGGACCTGGACATGACCGTCTGGGCTGTGCACTTGGGAGAAAGGGGAACAGGGACATGCATGACCCTGGGGAAGAAATGGTGGGAACCAGCTATGGTCAGCTGCTGGGAGCACCTCCTTGGGAGCTGGCTGGGGACAACTGCCCCTTGCCCTGTCCAACACGGGAGGCTGCCTGCCCAGCTCTCTCATCCCAGGCACCAATGGCACCTTCCCTTGTGTACCCTGAGAGCCCCACCCCTTTGCTTACAGAGCCATCTGGCCTCAAAAGGGACTTACAGACCCTGG
Organism: Galago senegalensis; assembly: GCA_963575145.1. Classification (NCBI taxonomy): domain Eukaryota; kingdom Metazoa; phylum Chordata; class Mammalia; order Primates; family Galagidae; genus Galago; species Galago senegalensis. The sequence goes on along the minus strand of CAUYTI010122744.1, from coordinate 28,027 downwards.
TAGGGCACTACAGGACACAAGGCTTGACCTATGTGTACCTGCTAGAGGTGGTGGGGGCTACAATGGGCAAAGAGCAGCCCATGGGGTGTCAGGGCCCAGGTGGCTTTATAGGGATAGTGAAAGTGGGAGGGTGAGCCTTGCCAAGCAGAGGAGGTGGCAGGGGCCCCATAATGCACCCCAGAGGGTGGGAGAGGGCAGGTCATGGAGGTGCGAGGGTCCAGGTCGGCTGGGGGGAGGGCAGCCTGAGAGCAAATGGATGTCAGGTAGGGGGAGGGGACTTCAGGATGAGGCTGCTTTCTAGCAGCTGAAGGCAGGAGGGGACTGCTTGCTATGGCCTCCTGCCTTGGGCTCCCCCAGAATGGGCCTCATTGCTCCACTGCCCCATCTCCTGACTGAAGGCTTAGAAAAGACAGAGGCACCAAAGTTGGCGGCAAGGCCTATTTATTTTGAGGGCGCGCATGCGCTATGGCTTACAAGGCAGACAGCAGTGCCGGTCAGTGGGTTCAGGAATTCAGGGCACAGGAGGAAAGGACAGTCAACAGAGTGACCATGGGGTGGGGCTAGGGGGATGCCAGGCAGCTGCCAGCCAGGGGCTGAGCCCAGGCTTCTGGGGGCCTACCTGGAGGCCAGCCCTTGCAAACCCACGCTCCCCAGGCCAAGAGTTGCCCTGCAGAACAAGGGGCCTGTCCAGAGGCTGCCCTTCTTGGAGGCATGGGACCTCCATCCTCGGCCCCTCAACCCTGGGCCACAGGCTCCCTGCACAGTGAGAGGCAGCATGGGGTAGCTGGGGGGGCTAGCCACATCAGAGAGGGCAGGGGAGTTCCTGAAGCCACATTCTGCCTCCCTGGCCTTACCCCAAAATCCTCAGGAGCCATGCAGGAGCCCTAGCTCACTCAGTCCCCTGGAAGTCTCTATGACTCCCATTCAGGATAACTGCTGCCAGGGCTGGGGCAGGAAATGGTTTGCAGAGAAGGGTTTGTTTTATTGCGATTATTTAGAGAGTGTCCCAAAGGGGGCGGGGGAGGAGGACTCTGTTATTAAGTAGAAACATGTGTGGAGCTAGAGATTTTTTTGGAAAAAAAAAAAAACAAAAATAAATTCCTTTCCGTTAGCAGGCCTGGGGCAGAGCAGTAGAGGCTCTCAACCCACAGGTCACCACTCTGCCCACCCCCACACCCCTCTCTCTGCCTCCCTCTTCCTCGCTCTCCTTCCCTCCCTCTTCCTCACTCTCCTTCCCTCCCTCTTCCTCTCTCTCCTTCTCTCTCTCCCTCCCTCTTCCTATCTTTCTATCTCTCCCCATCTTGCTGCAATAGGCCCCCAGCACCCAGCAGGCAGGGGCAGGACGAGGGCTTACTGGGCATGGGTTGGTTTCTGGGAGGTGGTGGGACCACCCTCCAGCCCAGTGAGGCTTGGGGGGCTCTGGGTGGGGCCCAGTGAACAACCAGGGAGGACTCAGAAGTTGCTGAAGATCTCACGCTTGCGGTTCCAGTCCATCTGTGGCGCCCGCTTGTTGATGCGTGTGGCTCGAGCCTTCTCCTTGGCCTCGGCTGCCGTGGGGCTCAGGTGAAGACCGCTCTCCTGGAATGGGTCTCGCTTCCAGGTACTGCCATCCTGAGGATGGGCAAAGTAGATGGGGTGCCAAGAATGAGCCCTAGAACCACACTCCAGAAGGTGGCCCTTGTGGAGAACCTGCACCGGAGGCCACCTGGTGGGGCTGTGCACTGGGCCCAGGAGGGCTTCATGGTGGTGGCCCCACCACACAGGCTGAAGTCCTCTCAAACACTGACCCCAAGGCCTCTGGCACCCTTGTATGTAAGCACAGCAGTGGAGGGGAAGGCACCCAGGTACCTCGGCATCCTTGTCCAAGCCAGGCAGGTCACTTCGGGATGAGCACGCTGAGCCACCGTTGAACTGGGAAACCAAGGGCAAGTTGTGGCTTCAGGATCCTCACCCAGGGAACCACTGCTGCACAGATACATTTGTACACACGCGCGCACACATGCATGTGTGCGCACACTGCTTAGCATATGTGATCCTCCTCTCAGTGACAGGCAGGACATCTCTAGTGTGCTCTGGGTCTAGCTGGGCAGGGTGCTGGGCACCAAGCAGTGACCAGACAGGTGGCTTTGGCCATGGCCAGCTCACAGCACAGTGGGGCAGCTTGGGTGAAGAAAGTGCTCATGTGAGCAATGCCCAGGATGAGGCCAGGGCTCTCTAAGGATGCAGAGCCTGGAGGGGAACAGTGGGTTGCAGCTCTGACCCCATGTAGTCTGTGCTGACCCAAGTTAGGATCCACAGTGGACAGAAAAGCTGGGGTTTTTCTGGGTCACATCTGCACCTACTCAAGGACAAAGGTTTCCAGGGGGAAAGGGAGCCTCCAGCAGGACTGGAGACCCCCAGATGTGCCCCCAAGGTCTCCTGGGCCCACCCTCTCACCTGGGCAGGGCTGGTCCCATTGGTGACTAGTGACGGCAGTGGACCTGTGGGGAGACTGTGTCAGTGGCAGGTAAGGACTCCCACAGCACCCATCCCTGTGCCCCTGGGGCCATGCCCACCTTCCACATGCTCTGAGGTGGGTGTGACCCGAAGCCGCTTGAAATGCTTGTCCGTCTCAGGGTCTACAACCAGTAGCCGGGCCTCGTCCTCCTGTGCCTTGATGCTGGCAACAACCTCAGCATGGCGTAGCCCCTCTACATTCTGCCCATTCACCTGCCGCCACCAACAAGGGGTCAGCACTGCCCAAGGGCCCAGCCAGCCCCTCATACCACCTGGCCAGGTATGGCATCAAATATTCATCAAAGCTACCACCAGCCAAGGCAGCAAGAAGAGTGCCAGCTCAGGTTCCCAGTGTTTCCCCTCCTCCCAGCAAGGACCCAGGGCCCAGACACAGATAAACACACACGTACAAGGGAACGTGAGCACACACCCCTGAAGCCTCAGTGGCCAGGGTACCTCAATGAGTCGGTCCTGAGCACGGAGGCCAGAATGGGCAGCAGGTGAGCCTGGGTCCACCGAGCGTATGTATTGGCCGGGCCGGGACTTGTCACTGTGCAGGTTGAACCCATAGCCCTGAGGTCCCTTTCGCAGATGGCAGAGCCTAGGGCGCAGCTCCTGTGGGGGGCCATTGACATCCTATAGGCACACAGGACTGGGCTCAGGCTTGGGCTCCAGCCTCCCAATCCCAAAGGCACCATTAAGGAGCCACTGCCCCAAACTCAGCATCTTACCCCCAGGGCAGGTCCCAGATCTCTGTGACAACATGGTACTGGCCCCTGGGGAGGGCTGCCCATGCCTGAGCCCCACTGTGGGATCCTGAGCAAAGCCTGTTTCTAAACCTGAAAACACCTACTGGGACCAGCTGCCTTACAGGGTGGCAGGGAGGGTTCACTTGGCTCAAGGGCAGGGCTGCATGCAGGCCGGGTTGTAGGAAGAGGCCAAGTGGGATGTGCTGCCTCCCATCAGTCCCCAGGATGGGATGGCTGGCCCCAGGGCCCTGCCTGTGCCCCCTCCCGAAGCTCAATCTCAGGCTGGTTGTTCCCAGGCTGGGCAGTTTTGTTTTCTCTCCAAAAGCTTCTGTGAGGTTAGCTGCGGTGGCGGCTGTGTTTGCTTTCACATTCCAGCAAAAAAATGGAGCTGCCCCACCCCCACAGGCCTAGAAAGAAGGAGCTGGGGCGGAAGCCCAGTGAGAAGGCTGAGGCCTCCCTGCTCAATCCAGCCTGGGCACAGACGGCCTCCTGGTGCCCTGTGGGCCCCACCCCCACCCCAGGGGCCTGCCTCACTTTACCTCTGGCATCCTGCCGTAGGGCTCTGGACCTGGGAGTGTGAAGCAAGGCCAGGCCCAGTGACCCCCACCCAGCCAGGGCCAGGCAGTGACTGCAGTGGTGGATGGCCAGCGGCTGCTGGCGCTCAATTAAACATGGCGGTGGCCAGAGTGAGCAGTTAGATGGCAGCTCAGGTTTCCTGGGAGTGCTCAGTGCTTGAGGGTGTGAGCAGGGGAAATTGTGGGCTACCTCCCTGCATGTCCTAAAGGACTATGGGCCAGGCTAGGGCTGGGATGACACCATAGGAGAGTTTTTCAGATCTCAGGGAAGGTCTCTAGGCCTTGGGCACATGCCACCCTACAGCCTGGACCAATTCTGACCACTCCAGCCACTGGCCTTCAAGCTCACTCCAAACCCCAAATCAGACTGGGAATGGCCAGTGTCGGTGGGCAGCTGCCCAGCCATGGTAGCAAGGGTGTCTTCCTTCACAGAGCAGGGTATAGCACCCTCTTCCTGTTTAGCCTGGCCAGACACCTAGCCTGGAGGTCTCCTGCTGCCTGTTTGGCCTCAATATTTCAAGAACTCAGGGACTCAGCTGGGCAGGTGAGGGTGCCAGACCCCCAGATCTCCAGAGCTTCAATGCACCAAAGTTGCTTGGGAGGAGTAAAGAAGCAGAGAGGAATGCAGAGACAGAGGTAACTATGTGGCATGGCCTCCCCTGGCTCAGGCCCTGGCCCAGGTTGCAGTGCATATTATGTAGTCACAGAGATAAGACATCCAAACATGTCATGAACACATTACTTGGACTATAGCCACCCACACTTATGGAGGAGTGGCCCCATAGTGCTGTCCCTAGAGACGCTTCCCAGGCCTGCAGGGCAGTGTCTTTCTAGGTCCCCAAATAGGAAGCAGGATCTAGCATGAATCTGGAGCCACAAGGGCAGGCTGAAACTCCACCTGTGTTCTCTGGGTCCTTCTGGCTCACCCTATACCTCAATCCGAAATGATCAAGTCTTACTCTCCCACTGTACAAGCTGAGAGCTTCCTCTGAACATCTAGCCTACGCCCCTGTTTTTAGAGCAGGGGCCAGGGGATATCAGAACTTAATGCCAGGCCCTCAAGTGGAGGGGCTGCAATGCAAAGGGGCAGAAGGGTGCTGGCAGCCCATGAACAGGGTGGGAGGTACTAGGGGGCAGCAGAAAAGTCCAGAGAGCTGTGATGAGTGGCGGGAGGGATGCATTGCTCACATTCCTCCTCCTTGCCCTGGCTCAGTGCACACTTCCTGCTGCGTCCTGCCAGGCCTTCTGGCTCCCATGGGCTCCCCGCTGGGCAGCCCCACAGCAGCAGAGCTGGGCAAGCCCTGTCCCCCAGCCATGCCTGTGACCAGACAAAGAGGCAGGCATAGGGCTCCCCCCCAGATGGTGACTCACCAGCCCTGGTAGAAAAAGGCCTTCATTGTTGCTTGGGGTCCAGCCTGTTCACATCAAGGTCCTCAAGTCCCTTCTCCATACCCTAGAGGGCTAAACCCACTTCTAGGCCCACACCCCTACCCTCCCCCACCTGACCTGCACAAGCCCCTGGGGGAGGCTCTGTGGAGGGGCTCCTGGGGTCGGGGCAGGCGGCATGGCACTCCCGGAGCGGGCCATGACAGGGGCAGCAGGTGTCCAGCTGGGATGGCCTGAGTTCTCTGGCCAGCCCAAGCTGCCACCCCACTTATCTACCTCCTACTGTGGCTCAGGCTCCCTGGGGATGGGTGGGGACATGGGCACTGAGTCACTTTGGGGAGCAGGATAGTGACTGAGCCCACTCCCCTGTGGAGGCTCCAGCCTGGCGTCCCCAATGCAGCTAAGTTTCCGTCCCAAGAAAGGAAGGAAGGAAGCTGATAGAAGGCCCTGCCCTGCACTAAGACCAAGGGGTGGGGAGACAGGAGGCAAGGGAGGGGACCCCAGCCTCAGAACATAAGACCATCCTGCTATAGCTCATAGGAACACCATGTTCTATGCTGCACACTTACCTCCTGCAGACCCTGTCACCCCTCACTCACCCTCAGCCCCCAAGGCCCACCCTCCAGATGGGGCTGAGGGCACAGGTAGGGGGCAAAGAGGCAAGAGCGCCCAGGGTCTGTCACCACCCCCATGGCCCTGGCACCACTAGCTTCTTGGCATCACTGCTAGCATTAGCTGCATACAGCTGCAGCCACCCCCAGCCTGGTGCAGCCCGGGGCTGAGTCACCACTGACTTGGCCTTTATGGCCCCCAAATGGAGGAATGACCACATCAATGTCCTCTCCTGCCCTACCTCCCTGTCCCCAACTTGGACAGAGGAGTGAGAGTGGCCCTTACATTCATGGGGTCCCCAGCTCTCTATCTCACACCAAAGCAAAACCACACACATCAGGCTTCCGTTCCTTGGCCACCAACGTCTTGTCACAGCACACCTGGAGGGTAAGCAGTGCCTCCCGTACCCACAGGCTGCCTCAGATAGGTGGTGGTGAGCCTGGTTTGTGAGGGTCAGATGAGGCCCAGTTTCCCTTCTGCTGCTATGAGCTTAGTTAATGAAACATCAGGTGTCTGGCCAAGAGAGGGAGAGACCCTGTCCCTCAGAGCTCCCTGACCTCCTGGAGTCCCTGTCTCCAGGCTGGCCTTGTCCACAAAGGGACCTGCCAGCCGGGCCCCTCTTTGTTCCTCTAAAAATACGCCCAGAGGAAGCAAGCCCCTCCTAGGGGCTTCCTGCAGCCCCCCAGAGCCTGAAATAGCAGAGAGGGGGAAGGTCCCACCCAAGATGCCTCAACCACCCCACCCTCCAGACAAGGCCAGAGGGTGGATTTTTCCACCGGAAGGTGAACTTGGCCATTTGTGTCTAAATCAATGGACAAATGCCTGAGGGAGGGGGGCTTCCTCCTGGGAGTGGGACTGGGTACCCGGGAAAGGGGGAGCTCGTACCTTAGCCTGGGGGAAGGGGACTTGGGACCGTGTGCCTCCCACAGTGCCAGCCAGCCTCTAGTCCAAGGGAACAGCCCTCACTACTCTCATGTCCTGCCCCTGAGTCCCAGGGAACAAAAAGTGTCCCATAGGTTCAAATTCCCAGGCTGGGTTTCCCACCAGGAAAGGTGTGTCCCCACTAAGACAGGCCCCACGAGGCTCATTTCACAGGTACAGTCAGCTCAAAGGGGAAACATGAGAAAGGGAAATGGAAGAGTCAAGATCCCCTGCTTCAGATCTGACACCACCACCACTCATGCCACTGAATGCAAATCCTCTAAAGGACTTTTTAAAAAAAGAAGAAAAGGGCAGAGGGCATGAGTGACAATAATATCAGGGCTTTCAAGAAGGCAAAACCAACAGCCTCAGGCTTTTCCTCGTAGCCTTGAGGTACATTGCCTTCCAGGCCTGGCTACCTAGAAAAACATGGAACAGGCCCTTCCCTGTTCTATTCCAGGTCTCCTGGCCTGGGGTGGAGGAATTGGAAGTAAGAGAAAGGTGCTACCCAGCAGGGGCCCAGGAGGAACAACAAATGGGAGGTATTTGTTGGGCCCACCTCAGAAGCTCCTGTGAGGGCTGCCAGGACCCAGCAGCATGAGGGGTAATAGGCTGCAGAGGCCAGCACATAGCTGACCCAGCCCAGCCCAGCCCACCCCCACCCTACCCCCCCATGCTGGGTCCAGCACAGAGTGTCCCGTCATCAGCCCCAATGCTGCTGCCTATAGGGGCCAGCCCTATCCACAGCCTTCACAGCACTTTCAGACTCCCCAGACAGACAGACATGCACAAGGCTGGGCACACCCAGACCTGGAATGTCCCAGCAACTCCGGCCAGTGTTCCTCACTCACCAGGCAGGAGGAGGGGAATATGGCCTGTTGGAATGACCCCTCCCTAGGCCAGGTGGCCTTTGAGTGTCCCAGATAAGAGGACAGGCCAGGCTGTTCTGTCTCCACTGGTTTAGAAGTGAGGGAAGAAAGCATGGCCTCCAGTGGCCAAAAGGGCAGTCATCAGGGACACAGATGGTAGTTGCTGGGGCAGAGAAAGGAGCCCAAGAGGCAGAAAAGACAGGGACTTCTGGAGGTGACCAGAGGCAAAGATAGTTGTCAGGAGACTGAGACAGTGGCTCTCGGAGGGGCTTGGTGGTCCCCGTGGGTGGAGCCTGCCATACCTTCTTGCCAGCATCAAAGACAACGCTGCCCACACGTGCCCAGTCCGACTTGGGCTCCCAGGGGTCATGCATAGGCGGGAGCCCCCGCTGGGCCATCTCCTCAGTGCAGGTCAGCTGCCGCCGGTGCAGCTCCTCATCAGTTTCCTTATCCACCACCAGCAGCTGCGTCTGCCCCTCCACAGCCCTGATCCTCTGCACCACCTGGGAAGAGCAAGGGTAGGGGGCGAGAGCAGGTCAGAGGCTGACACCCTGGGTAGCCCATGGGCAGTGGCACCACTCTGGGCTGGCCTGGGCACAGGCAGGCAGCTAGACCGCAAGGTGGGCGGCTGGACTGAAAGGCTTGCTGGCCCCGCCCCTTGCCCCCAGCTTCAGTGTTCCCTCCCTCTGCTCCAGGCTCCTAACACTGGGGCCCAGGCTGCACAGGCTTCGGGGTCCTCCCAGGGCCTTGCCCTCAGCCCAAGGTCTTCTCTAGGAGGGCCAGGGAAAGGACTGCAGCCAGCTAGATGAGTCAGTCTGCCTGAAAATAATGAAGATGGTGCATGGCTAAACTGCAGGCTTTTGGAATGCATGTGCATCTGCATGTGTGTGCGCATTTGCTCACATGCATCCATCTGTTTGGGAGTCTGTCTCTCAGTCTGGGTTTGAGGGTGAGGTGTGTCTTTCTGGGTCTTTCTTGGTGGTGCAGTGTGGGAGTCTAAACCCCAGCCCCAGAAGCAGCATTCAGATCCAGCCAGTGAGGTGAAGGAGGAGGTCCACCTATGGCACAGCTGCAGCATGATTGCCATCTGTGTGTCTGTGCAAGTTCCTAAGAACTATCTGGAGCAGACAAGAGGCCAGCATCCTCACAGGGAGAGGAATAGTACCATTCAGCATCAGGGAAGGAAGGGTGGACGGGACTCCCACCAGCTGCTGGGCTCAGCAGGTGTCAACACACAGGAGTCTGAAATAGGCCCATCTTCACACAGCCCTCCTCTGTTCCTCCTCTCTCTCCATGATCCAGAGAAGGGCAGCCAGGAGGAACCTAGCACCCTGCTTCCTATGTGACCCAGACAAGTCCCCCCAAATCTCTGAGTATCACTTTACTCATCTGTAAAATAGGGATTGCAATTGCACTCCTGCTTTCCTGGGATAGAGGGGAGGGTCTGGCATGGTTCTGTGTGTGAAGCTCTCAGAGATGACTACCCAGGGGCCTTGGATACGGAGGCATTATTATTATTATTATTATTATTATTTTGTAGAGACAGAGTCTCACTTGGTAAAGTGCCATGGTGTCACACAGCTCACAGCAACCTCCAACTCTTGGGCTTAGGTGATTCTCTTGTCTCAGCCTCCTGAGTAGCTGAGACTATAGGCACCCACCACAACGCCTGGCTATTTTTTGTTGCAGTTTGGCGGGGGCCAGATTTGAACCTGCTACCCTTGGTATATGGGGCCAACGCCCTACCCACTGAGCCACAGGTGCAGCCCTACACAAGTGCTATTAGGGCAAGGGGGGCAGAGACTCTTAAGCAGAGGCTGGGCACCAACTATGCCAGCCCTTGGCACAGCCTGCCAGGCCATAGCCTCTAGTCCTGACCCCCACCCTTCTTCAGCAAACAGCCCTATCCAATCAACAGTCTGGGTAAAAGACAGAAGAATGGTAGACAGAAGAACAAGTAAGGCCCCCAGTGTAGAACAGGGGTTCAGGTCCTAGCCTAGCCAAGAACCAATCTGCCCCAGACCTGGTCATGCAGACAGGTCACAGATTCACTGGTGCTGTGAGGGACCCATAGGACCCAGAGTAAAAGGAGTGTAGGGAGGCTAGGCCCCAACCAGGATCTCAGGTGAGCCAACCCTCAGAAGAGAGCCTGCTCTTCCTTGCCTCCCATCTGTCCAACAGCAGGAGACAGGTACTTTAGCAGTGACCCCTGCTGCACTAGGTAGCCTCTGAGGAAGAGCTAAGAAATGTACTGCCACCAGTGGTCAGCTCCCACTGGACCCAGACACACCTGACCCAGAGACACAGTGAAGAGTACTCAGGCAGGCATGCAGACACACAGGGTTGAATAAGCATACTCCCAACACACACACACTCAACTTGTCTGCATCCAGCATTTCAGATCCTACCCTCCTATAAACACACAGGTCTGCAGCCTTGTACACTCGATGCACACAGTCCAGCACAAACACAGATGCAGACACACACAGATGCTTTACTGTGACCCCATTCTGGGCACACATAGGCAGATGTGTGCACACATAGATGACTCCAGAGGAACCTGCCCACACACTTATACCCAGTGTGCACACGCACGCATGTATGCACTCAGAACGGCCCCCAGGTCTCGACCTGCATGGAGACATTCCAATTTGCCCAACACCCTCACGCGTGGCACATTGAGGGCCCAGGGCCAGGGCAACCGCAGTGCGGGCCCCTCCCTGCCAGAATTCCCCTCCACCCCCGATACAGGACTGAGCTTCCTGTGGGAGGACTAGGAAGGAGGCTGACGGCCACTGGCTCTGGGCCACGTCCCATCGCCCCCTAGGAGCCCTCCGCAGGCCCAGATGCAACTCCCGCCGGGCCCAACAGGGACACGGTCCCCGCAGAGGGCCGAGGCGAGGCACCCACCTGGTGGTGCGTCTCGCCCTCCACGTTGACTCCGTTGACCTCAACCAGGCGGTCTCCGGCGCGCAGCGCGGCCGCCTCGGCGGGGGAGCCCGGCTCCACGCGCCGGATGAACTGCCCGCGACGGCCCTTCTCGCCGTGCAGGTGGAAACCGTAGCCCTGCTCGCCGCGCACCAGGCGGCACAGGCGCGGCCGCAGCGGCTCTGGAGCGGCCATGGCGCCCGCTGCCCACCGGCCGGCTGCGGGTTGGGACCCGCAGACAGGGGCAAAGGGGCGGCGCGGAGGCGGCGACGCAGGGACCCTCGGCAGCCTCCGGCGCCCGCTCGGATTGCGTCGCCTCGGGCTCAGACTGGGGCTCGGTTGGGGCACCGCCCCCGCGCCCGCCCTTTCCCCGCCCACGCCGCCTGGCAGCCCCCGCCCCGGGCCCAAGCCAGCTCAGCCGGCCCCTGCCTGGGTGATCGCCGGCTGAGGGGTCTCTGCAAAGACGCTGCCACTGGGACCCCCTCTGCCTCGCCCCTACTCTGGGCAGCCTCCTTGGCTCCAGCGCCTGTGCTTTCTATTCCAGGCACATTTATTGGACACCTACTGGGTCCGTGCGTGGCAAGGAGGCAGGTTCTTGAGGTCAGGGAAAGTTTGAAGAAAGGGTCCCAAGGCCAAGGTACCCCGCATAGGTACCTCAATGTAAGAACAACGGTCCCAGCCCTCCCCACCCTCCTCAAGAAGCCCTGCTGCACCCCTCCACTCCTCCTGCTTTCTCCCACTCTGCTGTCCCTGTATCTGGATCCCTCCTGCAGCCAAAGCTGGACAGCCCAGTGCAGTCCCAGAAAGAAAAGAGGTGATTTAAAAGTGGCACGAAGCAACCTCTCCTTGGATCCTGGAGGCCAGTGACTGGGTGACTCCCTGTCCTTCTCAGGGAATGTTTGGACTATGTGCAGTGCCTGTCCATTCCCTCCCTTTGCTGGGACTGCTCACCTGTGTCCCAGTCTACCTCAGGTCTAGACTGTGACTTTGCAATCCCTGGCTTGGAAGAGGCTGGGGGAAGGATATGAGCTTGTCTGGCTGAAACCTGAGGGTCTTTGCTGACCTGGAATGAACTGCCCTGAGGACTTTGGTCACTAAGGTAGGGGCAGTGGTCAGTGCACTGAGGAGCTATTCCACATGAAGCAGGACCTACAGGTCTCTTTCCTCCTGCCCTCAGCCCTCCTACCTACTCAAGCATGAGTGTCCCCTCTTCCCCAGCTGGACAATAATAATCACAATGGAGAATCACTGTGCACTGCGGTGCCTCTCTGAGTGCATTTTACCTGGAACATAGGGCACCCAGGCCATGTTACAGATCAGGAAGCTGAGGTCTGGAGAAGGAAGAGGCCCAGAGCTGTGAGATTTGGAGTCTATACTCTTGGCTGTGAAGCTCTTTCTTGCTCTCAGATACAGGAAGATGGCCCAGTCCCGGGTACCATCTACCCCTCCCCAGCCCAGCCAGGTCCCCTGCACATACCTGGTTCCTAGGGATCAGGCCCTGCCAGCCCAGGCAATTCCCCATGTGGATGGGAGAAGCAGGCTTGGCTCAGTCCTCCCCCGTTCCTCTCCTCTCTCCAATGCCCTTGGCCTGGGCTCCCCAGCCCCCACCTAAGAGCAGGGCCTGCCTCTGGGCAGCCTCCTGGGCTGTGGCTCCCCTGGGTGCCCACACCCCAGCAGCTAGCCCTAAAAGCCACTTAAGCTGAGGCTGAATGGCTCCCACCCACACCTCTGCAATTCCTGGTGGAGGCTGCCATAGGTTTCAGCCTGGCTGGTCACATCTAGCTGTCTGTCTGACTGTCCAGAGGATGCCTGTCTGTACCCAGCCTGGTGCTGCTGCCCTTGGAAACTTTGAGCATGGGTGTGGACAGTGTGGCCCATCCTGTACCCCACACACCACATCCAGGTGGGGCTTAGGGGTCATCACACAAAAACTAGGCCCACCCCAAAGCTGCCAGCCTATAGCTTTTTTATTTTATTTTATTTTTTTGAGACAGAGTCTCACTCAGTCACCCTGTGGTTGAGTGCCATGGCATCATAGCTCACAGCAACCTCAAATTCTTGGGCTCAAGCAATTCTCTTGCCTCAGCCTCCTGAGTGGCTGGGACTAAAGGCACCCACCACAATGCTTTTCTTTTTTAGAGACAGGGTCTTGCTCTTGCTCAGGCTGGTCTTGAACTCCCGAGCTCAGGCAATCCACCTGCCTCAGTCTCTCAGAGTGCTAGTATTACAGGCATGAGTCACTGTGCCCGCCCCCCAGCCTACAGCTTTGTGGCCAGATCAGAGTCCAGGGAAGTGGCTGGATGAGAAAGCCTCAGATTGGGGAGGGGGCAGATCTCCATCCGGGGCTTGCAGAACTCCTCACCCACTCTTTAGGGTACTCTCTTCATTAGTCTTGGATCCTCGCCAGCCTTCAGCAGCCAGGGGTTCAACTGCATCTTCCTGCCTGTGACTGAAGACACCACTGATGGAAGGAAAGTAGCCAGGGACATGAGGTCACAGCTAGGGGCAAAGAATCAAAGAAGAAGTGTGAAGGACACTGCAGTTACAGAGTAACAAAGGAGTTCCTAAAACAAAAAGGAAGCTGAAGGAGTACCAAGAAAGGTCACAGAGTAACAAAGGCAACAAAGATGGGTAGCAAAAGAAGTGGGCACCTAGGCACGGCTCGGCGCCTGTGGCTCAAGCGGCTAAGGCGCCAGCCACATACACCTAAGGTGGCAGGTTCGAATCTCCAGAACGGGCCCGCCAAACAACAATGATGGCTGCAACCAAAAGATGGCCAGGAGTTGTGGCGGGCGCCTGTGGTCCCAGCTACTTGGGAGGCAGAGGTAGGAGACTCGCTTGAGCCCAGAGGTTGGAGGTTGCCCTGAGCTATGAAGCCATGGCACTCTACCCAGGGGGACAGCTTGAGGCTCTGTCTCAAAAAAAAGAAAAAAAGAAGCAGGCACCTAGCAAAGTAAGTAATAGGAACAAAATAAAGGCGGAGGTAACAGTTTCAGGTGGTAGCAGGATCAGTGAGAGAGGCCAGAGTGCATATGGAGGGCTGGAGTATCAGGTAGGGAAAGGTGACCAGTATTCTCATGGGCAAACCCTCCAAGGCCTGGCTCTGAGGCGGGGACTTGAGAAATGTTTGGAGCTCTAAGCTGTCTGGAGTCTCTTAAGAATGGGATAGAGGGGCAGTGCCTGTGGCTCAAGGAGTAGAGAGCTGGCCCCATATACCGGAGGTGGCAGGTTCTAACCCAGCTCCAGCCAAAAAAAAAGGGATAGAGGGGCAGCTCCTGTGGCTCACTGGGTAGGGCGCTGGCCCCATATACCGAGGGTGGCACGTTCAAACCTGGCCCGGTCAAACTGCAACAACAACAACAACAACAACAACAACAACAACAAAATAGCTGGGCCTTGTGGTGGGCACCTGTAGTTCCAGCTACTCAGGTGGTCAAGGCAAGAGAATTGCCTAAGCTCAGGATTTGGAGGTTGCTGTGAGCTGTGACTGAGGGCAATAAAGTGACACTCTGTCTCTAAAAAAAAAAAATGGAATAGAGGAGGGTGGGCCTTCTTTGGCTAGTTCTGCACGGTGTGGATGGGGCCAGGTGCAGGAGGAAAAAAGGGCAAGTCAGGGGCAACCGGAGGCCTGAGAGATTCCCCCATCCACACCATCCCCTAAGGCCACCCCTGCCAACTTGGTACCAAGTGCGAGTCACCTCTGTGACAGAGGGAGAGCAGTCTTCAGTCTTTCCCTCCTCTGTGCTGTTGGAGGGTCCACCTGGGTTGGGGAATGCACTTGGGCTCCAGCTGCAGCAAGGGTCTTTCCTCTGGGCATTGAACCTGCATCCCTCCTACAAGGCTTCAGAGACGATCAGGAATGGGAAGTGGCCATGGACAGAGGCCTGGACCCTGTCTGAGGTTAGAACAGCTAGTCTGAGGCCCCATTAATGGTCAAGAGCTTCCCAGGCAGGCGCTGCCTCCTTCATGAAGGGCGTTAATGGCCCCACAAGCATAACCGGACCTCCTGAAGGCTCCCTCTCTCAGTCACACCTTGTCTCTTTAAAGCTCGAAACAAGCAGGTGGGACCAGCGCGACGGAAGGAGAGAGGAAACCAACTGAGACCCAGAGACGAAAGCGGGAGGGAAGGGGAGAAATAGCGAGGGCCAGGATCGAAGAGGGTGGAGAGAAGGAAACCTGCAGCGGAGAATGGGGTGTCTCAGCCGGCGGCCCGCAGGGCCCCGCCCCACAGCGGACCACACCTACCACTCGCTCCCAGCCCCGCCCAGAGCTGGAGGCGCCGGTAGATAGCTGTCGCCTGGAACAGCTGCCCCGCAGCGCCACCTGGCTGGAATCGGTGGAGTTGCATGGTCCAAGGGTCCAACCCCAACCAGTCCTGCGAGGAAGGGATTGGGGTGAGGCTGGCATCCTAGGGGCATGGGAGGGTGGTAGGCCGAGAAGAGAAGCCTGGCCTCTACTGAAGCCTGACCTGGCACCAACCTCTCTGGGTACCTACCAGCACCGTGAAATCTAGGTCCTTCGCAAGTGACCCAACACTTGTGACCAAACATTTGAGGACCCCTTGGCACCAGGTGATGGCAAGCAATGGGGAAACAGAGCTTTATGCCCCTTGGCCTGAGTAAGGGAAGACCCTGGGGCTGGGACAGCATGAGGAGAGGGCAATGGGGTGGGTGTCCTCCTAGGCTCTTCTGGAATGTACAGGGATCCTACCAGCTGGGAGAGGACAGAAGGGAAGGGAGGGGCAGTGAGAGGGAGAGGAAGACAGGGTCAGCCCTGTGGCCCAGGCTGAGGGCACAGATACTGTCCCATAGACAGTGGGGAGCTCTTAAGACATTGTGCATTTGGGGGTAACAAGATCAGACATCCATGTTCCTAAAAGTTAGGTTCTGTGAAGAGCAGGGCAGGATCTGGGGAGGAGTGAGCTCAGAGAGCAAACAAGTACACCCAAGACATCTGTGACTACTTCTTCCTCCAGTACAGACCCTGGGAAAGGGCTGGGTGGACTCGAGATAAATACATTTAGGAGTTCAGTACAGGTATATGGTACACTTCCTGGGTGAAGGACTCAACTACAACTGGGATTTTACCTTACATATGCAAACAATATAACCTAATTGTGTGTGCCCTCATGTTAATCTGTTATAAAAAATTTAGGGGTCCAGGTTCATAGAATGGGTGAAGTAAACAGGAGCCTTCTCATTTGGATGTTGGGAGAAGGATGCACCCAGGAGATCAAGAAGAATGACGTGGCTCGGCGCCTGTGGCTTAAGTAGCTAAGGCACCAGCCTCATACACCTAAGGTGGCAGGTTCGAATCCAGTCTGGGCCAGCCAAACAACAATGACAGCTGCAACCAAAAATAGCCAGGCATTGTGTTGGGTGCTTGTGGTCCCAGCTACTTGGGAGGCAGAGGCAGGAGACTGGCTTGAGCCCAGGAGTTGGAGGTTGCTGTGAGCTGTGATGCCACAGCACTCTACCCAGGGGGACAGCTTGAAGCTCTGTCTCAAAAAAAAAAGAATGACCAGCAAGAGAAGAAGGGCAGGAGTGTGAAAGCTGGTTCCACAGGGTACCATTGGGACCACTGTTCCTCTAGTCCTTGCTGGGTAGCCTTAATAGGAGACCTTGCAACATGGCCTAGGGAGGGCTCCAGAGAAGATGACGTCAGAATACAGTGACTCCCGTGCTTTGAGATCCAAGCCATATTAAAGAGGATTGAAGAGGCTCAGCGCCTGTGGCTCAAGTGGCTAAGGCGCCAGCCACATACACCTGAGCTGGGGGTTCAAATCCAGCCTGGGCCCGCCAAACAACAAGGAGGGCTGCAACCAAAAAATAGCCAGGCATTGTGGCAGGTGTCTATGGTCCCAGCTACTTGGGAGGCTGAGGCAGGAGGCCTGCTTGAACCGAGGCGTTGGAGGTTGCTGTGAGCTGTGATTTCACAGTACTCTACCCAGGGGGACATCTTGAGGCTCTGTCTCAAAAAAATAAATAAATAAAAATAAAGAAGATAGAAGAGAGACCAGAGGAGGAAGGGCTGGAAGAACCAGGAAGGAAGAACTTTGGCATTCAAGATGGCCCAGCAGGACGACTTGGCTGCTGGAGCCAGTGTCTGGAAATGCAGAGTGGGTACAAGGTGGAGGGGTTACTGAGGAAGAAAGATGGGTTGTAGATGAGCTCCTCCACCCAGAGGGCTTGGCATGAGGAAGGGCTAGGAGGGTTCTACTTCCTCTATGGAAGCCCTGGGCTGAGTTGAAAGAGATCCAGGTTTGGAATGAATGTTGGGAGATAGAGGAAAGGAGAAAAGTCTGGGTGGGCTGCCTGGGATGAGATAGAAACTGACAGTGGGGAGAGGTGTATCCACCCATCCTGGCCAGAGGACATAGTGAAGGGACACACACACACACACACACACACACACACACACACACACTGTGCTCCTAGGAGGCTAGGTTGAGAGCTCCAGCTTTTCCTTTTCTGTACAGCTGGCTGGATGGAAGTAGGGCCTAGGGTCTGTATTGCCCCTTCCTCCCCCCACAGGAGTCAATGGGGTTATCAGACTCTGCTTCCCTCAGGGCTTCAGGAACCGTGGGACACGAGATCTAGGAGCTCCTAGGCGGGACTCCCCGTCCTCTCCTCTCGGAGGCCGCGCCGGGAGCTGGCACGGGTCTAATGACCCACCCCAAACAGCAAAGTGCAGCCCCAGCTGTGGAGGGAACTCAAGACCCTGTATCATCTCTGCCTAGCTTCCCTCTTCTGACCCCCAAGGACACGCAGATCACTGCGGGTTGGTCAGCGAGTGAGCTCCTGTCAGGGCGTGGGATTGCTGTTTGCACCCTAAAGGGAGATGGCAAAGTACACAGTGCAGAGGAAAAGGATCACACGCGGGGGCACAAAAATTAGCGGTTTTTATTGACCGGAGGGTCATCCTGGCCAGGGCGGCGAGCTGTGTCTCAGAAGCTGCAGCGACTCCTCTTGAGTCAGGTACGGGATCGATTTGGGTAGGGAAGGCTCTCAGGGCGATCCTGGGGCCAGGCGGGGTCTGGCTAAGGCAGTTTGTTGCAGGGGCCATGGTTGGGCGGAAGGCGTCTCTCCGAAGGCTCTAGAAAGAACAGGTCTATGGGGAGAAGGCCATGTGCCCCGACCCCCGCGCTACTGCCCCGGGCCACTAGAGTAGAGGCTGCTTCGGGAAGGCCTTTCTCAGCACGGACTGAAGGACAGAGGGGCCGGAGGGTACCCCTGGATGCACGGACACGTGCTACAGTTGGGCCTAGGGTCTGTGGTGCTACCGGTCCCGCTGCGGTCCCGACTTCCCTCCCTCCCCTCACGTACGTGGTCCGCTCTGCTGAGTGGGACCCAAACGCAGCTCCAGTATAGATGGCAGCTCCCCGCGTGGACTCCGAGACGCACGGATGACGGGGAGTCCCGCCTGGGAGCGCCTAAGTCTCGTGTCCCACGGCTCCTGAAGCCCCGAGGGAAGCAGGAGAGCATCGCGGGTAGCCGGCCCGGGTGAGAGGGCACTCCAGGCGAGGGTCCGGGCGGCTGGGGACAGAGCGCGACGCCACAGGTAGGGCGAGCGGCGCAGCCCCATGAGCAGGCCGGCTGCCCGGCCCACGGTGTGATAGCGGGGACTCGCCACATGCTTGTACCAGGCGCCAGCGGGCGGCGGCAGCAGGAGCGGGAGCATCAGCAACGCGAGCAGTGGCCGGCTCGCAGGAGCCCCCCGCACCTTCGGTCTCCGCTCCAGGGCGCTTTTGTCGACGGCCGCCCGGCAGGGCGAGCTACAAACCTGCTTGGCTGGGTCAGGGCGCGCAGGGGAACTGGGGTGTCGGGAGCCGCAGAGCACGAGGCTGGAGGCAGGTGAGCAGTGGTCCCCCCCACCCCTCGGGCCCAACTATAACCGCTTGGCGGCCCCGCCCAGGCGAGTCCCCACAGTACCCGCTGGGATCCCCACAGGTAGGCGGAGGGAGGGAGAGAGAAGAGGGAGCCCAGGCTGCTGGGCCTCGCTAGAGTTGGTCTTGAAGCTCCCCTGGGGGCGAGGCCGCTTCCTGTGGGGGTCGCTCCGCCTCCTTCCACAGCAGTGGAACTGCCAGGAGGGGAATCCAAAGACCACGAGCCTAAGAGACTAAGGATAGGGTTAGGGGCGAGGGGACGCTTCTCAGCTAGGGGCCCGCAGGTGGGACTCCAGTAGAGCTGTTGGGAGTCCCAGTGGGGTGATGCAGAGAATCTGATTGGGGGACCCTGGGCGCCATTCAAGACCCTCTGTGCGGCTCCTGAGGGTCGCCCCTTGCCCTTGCCTAACAGCCCTCAAATCTGTCCCCACACCTGTCCCGTCTTCTGCCACCTCTAGCTTCTCCCCATCAAGCTATTTCCCAGCTGCAGCTGGATAGAGGCTTGGAAACCTCAAGCGGTCCCTGAGGTGGATTGTTCTCTGGGGCCTGCAGGACACAGTCAGCCTTCCTCACACCTTCCACCCTGGCAGGTCAGGATAAGACCCTGCCATGTTCTGTGCCTCCTCTCTGATCACAGTCCTCCTCAAGCCAACAACCTGTGATTTTGTTGCCCCTATTCTGTATGCTTATAACATCCTTCCCTCCTTTTCAACCTGACTGTCTGCTACATGGCCCTGACTTGAACAGACCCCTGGAGCATTCCTCTGTGTCTCGGCTTAACAACCCCCTTCCAGAAGGGAGAGTCTGGGAGGACATTCTTTTGTTTTTGGCTGGGGATGGGTTTGAACCCGCCACCTCCAGCATATGGGGCCTGCGCCCTACTCCTTTGAGCCACAGGCACCACCCAGACATTCTTTTTTTTTTATTGTGAAAATTAATATTTAATGAAAAATTTACAAGATTATTTTAAAATATACCTTTGTAGGCTTGGCGCCCGTAGCTCAGTGGTTAGGGTGCCGGCCACATACACCAAGGTTGTTCGAACCCTGCCTGGGCCTGCCAAACAACAATGACAACTACAACAAAAAAACAGCTGGGCATTGTGGTGGGAGCCTGTAGTCCCAGCTACTTGGGAGGCTGAGGCAAGAGAATCACTTGAGCCCAAGAGTTTGAGGTTGCTATGAGCTGTGACGCTGCAGTTCTCTACCAAGAGCAACATAGTAAGACTCTGTCTCAGAAGAAAAAAAAAGGAAAAAAAAAGACGAAAAATAATAAAATATACATTTGTAAAACATTAACCTGATATTTTAAAGTTTTATTGCTTAGTTGCAATTTTTTTTTTGAGACAGAGTCTCACAATGTCACCCTCCGTCGAGTGCTGTAGCATCACAGCTCACAGCAACCTCAAACTTTTGGGTTCAAGTGATTCTCTTGCCTCAGCCTCCCAAGTACCTGGGACTACAGGCACCCACTACAATGCCCAGCTACTTTCTGTTGCAGTTGTCATTGTTGGTTAGCTGGACCGGGCTGGTCGAATCTGCCACCTTCTGTGTATGTGGCTGTTGCTGTAACCCTGTACTATAGTGCCACGACACAGCACAAGGGTCCCCTGACACCTGCTTTATTAGATAAAATCCCACTTTTTTAGTTGCAACCCATTATTATTTTTTTATTGTTTGAGATTCATTGAGGGTACAAAGGATTAGATTACATTGATTGCATTTGTTAGATAAAGTCCCACTTATAACTGTGTCTTGTCCCCAAGAGGTGTGCCAAACACCATGACCCCCAATCCCTCCCTCCTTCCCTCTACCTACTTGCTTATTCCCCTACCTGGCCTTGTATTTCCTCATCTACTGCCTTCATATTAGAATAGAGTACACTGGATTCTTGCTTCTCCATTCTTGTGATGCTTTACTAAGAAGAATGTATTTGGCTTGGCGCCTATAGCTCAACCAGCTAAGGCACCAGCCACGTACACCTAAGGTGGCGGGTTCGAAACCCCAGCCCGGACCCACCAAACAACAATGATGGCTGCAACCAAAAAAAAATAGCCGGGTGTTGTGGCGGGCACCTGTGGTCCCAGCTACTTGGGAGGCGGAGGCAAGAGACTTGCTTGAGCCCAGGAGTTGGAGGTTGCTGTGAGCTGTAATGTCATGGCACTCTACCCAGGGGGATAGCTTGAGGCTCTGTCTCAAAAAAAAAAAAAAAAAGAAGAAGAAGAATGTATTCCACCTCCATCCAGGTTAATACAAAAGATGTAAAGTCTCTATTTTTTTAGTGACTGAATAGTATTCCATGGTATACATATACCACAGCTTGTTAATCCATTCCTGGGTTGGTGGGCATTTAGGTTGTTTTCACATTTTGGCGATTGTAAATTGAACTTTCACAGTCTAATGCAAATATCCTTATGATAAAAGGATTCTTTTTTTCTTCTGGGTAGATGCCTAGTAATGGGATTACAGGATCAAATGGGAAGTCTAATTTGAGTTCTTTGAGGATTCTCCATATTTCCTTCCAAAAAGGTTGTATTCATTTGCAGTCCCACCAGCAGTGTAAAAGTGTTCCCTTGTCTCCCTATCCATGTCAGCATCTGCAGCTTTGAGATTTTGGGATGTGGCCATTCTCACTGGGGTTAAGTGGTATCTCAGGGTAATTTTGATTTGCATTTCTCTGATGATTAGGGACAATGAGCATTTTTCATATGTTTGTTAGTCATTCGTCTGTCTTCTTTTTTTTTTTGAGACAGCGCCTCAAGCTGTCGCCCTGGGTAGAGTGCTGTGGCATCACAGCTCACAGCAACCTCCAATTCCTGAGCTCAAGCAATTCTCCTGCCTCTGCCTCCCTAGTAGCTGGGATTACAGGCGCCCGCCACAACGCCTTGCTATTTTTTTGTTGCAGCCATCATTGTTGTTTGGTGGGCCTGGGCTGAATTTGAACCCGCCAGCTCAGGTGTATGTGGCTGGCACCTGAGTCACTTGAGTCACAGGCGCCAAGCCTTGTTTTAGAGAAGATTCTTTTTTTTTTTTTTTTTTGAGACAGAGCCTCAAGCTATCCCCCTGGGTAGAATGCCATTGTTTCACAGCTCACAGCAACCTCCAACTCCTGGGCTCAAGCGAGTCTCCTGCCTCAGCCTCCCAAGTAGCTGGGACCACAGGCGCCCACCACAACGCCCAGCTATTTTTGGTTGCAGCCGTCATTGTTTGGCGGGTCCGGGCTGGATTCAAACCCCCACCTTAGGTGTATGTGGCTGGCGCTTTAGCCACTTGAGCCACAGGCGCTGAGCCAGAGAAGATTCTATTCCTCTGTCTTGCACAGTGATATATGGGATTATTTCGGGCTTTTTTCCTTTTTTTTTTTTTGAGACAGAGCCTCAAGCTGTCCCCCTGGGTAGAGTGCCCTGGCATCACAGCTCACAGCAATCTCAAAGTCCTGGGCTTAAGCAGTTCTATTGTCTCAGCCTCCCAAGTAGCTGGGACCTCAGGCACCCGCCACAACACCCAGCTATTTTTGTTTGGTTCCAGTTTTCATTGTAGTTTGGCAGGCCCGGGTTGGATTTGAACCCACCAGCTCTGGTGTATGTGGCTGGCACCTTAGGTGCTTGAGCCATAGGCACTAAGCCTATTTCAGGCTTTTTGGGGTGGTGGTGGTGGGGAGAGACAGAGTCTCACTTTATTGCCCTCAGTAGAGTGCCGTGGCATCACACAGCTCACAGCAACCTCCAACTCCTGGGCTTAGGCGATTCTCTTGCCTCAGCCTCCCAAGTAGCTGGGACCTCAGGCACCCGCCACAACACCCAGCTATTTTTGTTTGGTTCCAGTTTTCATTGTAGTTTGGCAGGCCCGGACTGGATTTGAACCTACCAGCTCTGGTGTATGTGGCTGGCACCTTAGCCCCTTGAGCCACAGGCACTAAGCCTATTTCAGGCTTTTTGGGGTAGGGCTGGCGGGGAGAGACAGAGTCTCACTTTATTGCCCTCAGTAGAGTGCTGTGGCATCACACAGCTCACAGCAACCTCCAACTCCTGGGCTTAGGCGATTCTCTTGCTTCAGCCTCCCAAGTAGCTGGGACTACAGGTGCCTGTCACAATGCACAGCTATTTTTTTGTTGCGGTTTGGCCAGGGCTGGGTTTGAACCCACCACCCTCAGTATAGGGCACTGCCCTATTTCAGGCTTTTTGTTAATTTGAGTTCTCTATAGATCCTAGATATCAAGCTTTTGTATGATTCATAATATGCAAATATCTTTTCCCACGTTGAAGGTTGTCTGTTTACTTTGGTTGTTGTTTCCTTAGCTGTACAGAGGGAGGACATTCTTTTCTGACCATCAGCGGGGATAGATTTTATTTTGAGAATGAATTCAGCCCTCAAAATTATCCAACTTTCCCTCCTGAACCAACCACACCATTCATGGGACCCCCTGTGGGCCCCAGACCTTATTTTGGATCACCACAAAATGTCTTATTTTGACCTGCAAACAGTGTCATGAGGTGAGACTATTATTGATTCCATTCTACCAATGAGGAAACTAAGGCTTGGAAAGAATTGACTTGTCCCACATCATCTGCTGGATAAGTGTGTGTGTGGGGAGAGACATACAAGGTAGACCCCCACCCAAGAACCTTGGTTTAGAGGATGGAGGGGAAAGGCAGAGGGCACCTACTCCTGAGGCCTGTGGGGCCCTGGTGGGTCTGGCAGTCCCTGGGGAGGTTTAGAAGCAGTAGCCCTCCCCTCAAAGGCCATACAGAACCAGACAACAGTTGACCTTGGGGCCTGGTGACGAGGTTCAGATCTGACTCAGGCTTATCAGTGGTAGGTACAGGGGAGAAAATAAGTGTCTCAACCTTTTCTACATCAGTTTCCTCATTTGTAAACTGGGGGTAAGAAAAGTGGCCACTTCCTCATCTTTTTTTTTTTTTTTTTTTTTGAGACGGAGCCGCAAGCTATCCCCCCGGGTAGAGTGCCATGGCAGCACGCTCACAGCAACCTCCAACTCCTGGGCTCAAGCGAGTCTCCTGCCTCAGCCTCCCAAGTAGCTGGGACTACAGGCGCCCGCCACGCCTGGCCATTTTTTGGTTGCAGCCATCATTGTTAGGTGGGCCCGGGCTAGGGATTCGAACCCGCAACCTTAGGTGTATGTGGCTGGCGCCTTAGCCGCTTGAGCCACAGGCGCTGAGCCACTTCCTCATCTTGTGGACATTGACAATCCAGTCCTAGGTCTTGGAGCAGTGCCTGATATCCAGTAGGCACACTGTAAGTGGTTGTAGCTAGGACTATCACTGCTGTTCCAGAGGGTGACCAATCCTGCAAGCTGGCAGCAAAAACACTTTGATGGTATGGGGGCGGAGTAGGGGATGCAGAGGAAGCTATTTTCACGTCTGGAGGACCACAGGGACTAGGGAACTCCATGGCAAAAAGCTATTATCCACCACCTGTGCCATGCTCCCTTGGGGCCCCTTGTCTTGGAGAGCCACTTTGAGTGTGCAGTGGGTGAGCAGCATGGCACAACACAGAACCATGGTCCCCTGACACCTGCTTCCTGTTCCTGGCCAAGGGGACGTGGGCACATTGAAACTGGGGTGGAAGGAGACTACACTCCAGCCCAGGGAGGAGTGTGCAGATCTCTTAATGTTCCCTAGAGGTGGCCCAGGGAGGTTATGTGGCAATCCATTTATTTATTTATTTATTTATTTTTTAAAAAGACAGAGCCTCACTTTGTCGCCCTCAGTAGAGTGCCATGGCATCACAGCTCACAGCAACCTCCAGCTCTTAGACTTAGGCGATTCTCTTGCCTCAGCCACCTGAGCAGCTGGGACTACAGATGCCCGCCACAATGCCTGGCTATTTTTTGTTGCAGTTTGGCCAGGGCCAGGTTTGAACCTTACCACCCTTGGTATATAGGGTCAGCGCCCTACTCACTGAACCACAGGCGCTGCCCAAGCAACCCATTTATCAATGTGGAAACTAATCAATAGAAAATAGGAGTAGGGCAGCACCTGTGGCTCAAGGAGTAGAATGCCAGCCCCATATGCTGAGAGGGTGGCAAGTTCAAACCCAGCCCCAGCCAAAAAAAAGAGAAAGGGAGTAGAGGTGGTGCCTGTGGCCATACACCAAGGGTGGCAGTTTCAAACCCGCCCTGGCCAAATTGCAACAAAAAAATAGCCGGGTGTTGTGGTGGGCACCTGTAGTCCCAGCTAGGTGGGAGGCTGAGGCAAGGGAATCACCTAAGCCCAAGAGTTGGCGGTTGCGGCTCGGCACCTGTGGCTCAAGTGGCTAAGGCGCCAGCCACATACACCTAAGATGGTGGGTTCGAACCCAGCCCGGACCCGCCAATGACGGCTGCAACCAAAAAATAGCCGGGCGTTGTGGCGGGCGCCTGTGGTCCCAGCTACTTGGGAGGTGGAGGCAGGAGACTTGCTTGAGCCCAGGAGTTGGAGGTTGCTGTGAGCTGTGATGCCACGGGGCTCTACCCAGGGGAATAGCTTGAGGCTCTGCTTCAAAAAAAAAAAAAAAGAAAAAGAAAGAAAGAAAATGAGAGTAGAGCTGCAGGGGCAGCACAGATGAACCTCAAAAACACAAAGTGGGACAGAGAAGAGAGTTCCCTATAGCATGACAGGTTTGCTGTGCTACAGTTTTCTGCACTTTAAACACCAGCAATGGATTCCTCTTTCTTATTTATTGCTGCCACCCAAGGGGTGAAAATAGTACATATCAGGATGTAGGGAAGGATATAGGCCACATGGGAACAGAGGGTTGGGGAGGTGGCTGCTGGGTGTGTGTGTGCAGAAGGCATGGCAGGGGGAGCCCAGTGCAGGGTGAGAGAAGGGAAACCAAAACCCTTCAGAGTTCCTGGGGGTTCCAGTTCAGGGTATAGAGGAGGGGTTCTGTGCCCTTCCAGCCCAGGATACAAGGTGACAAAGGCTCTGCCTCCTCCCCAATCAGGGGCCTGGAGCCAAAGCTATACAAGAGAAGAGGTGATGATCCTAATAGCATAAGAGAGCTGATACTCCTTTCCAAGGCTCAACTCTCATTTCTTCCATAGGACAGTCCCTCTTAGAGGGCCTGATCATGGCTGGGGATGTTTGCTCAACATCAGGAGCACAGAGTTGGACCCAAAACAGGAACCAGAACTCCCTCATAAGGATGAGATTAATGAGCAACTCTCTCTGTTTTGTCTTTTTTTTTTTTTGAGACATAGTTTCACTCTGTTGCTCTTGGTAGAGTGCCATGGCATCATAGCTCACAGCAACCTCAAACTGTTGGGCTTAAGCGATTCTCTTGCCTCAGCCTCCCAAGTAGCTGGGACTACAGGAGCCTGCCACAACACCCAGCTATTTTTGTCGTTGTTGTTGCAGTTCTTATTGTTTTAGCTGGCCCAAACAGGGTTCAAACCCGCCAGTGTCGGTGTATGTGGCTAGTGCCCTACCCACTGAGCTATAGGCACTACCTGTTTTGTCATTTTTTAATTATTAATTTTATCCAGGTAATATACATTATAAATCAAATGCTACTATAGGAAAGTAAAAAAGCCATTTCTTTCTTCTGATCACATCCTGATCTTGTTTCCAGAGGCAACTGCTTCCAACTTTTTAACTGTTTCTTCTAGTATGTAGTTCCATATTTTCAATCATAAGCTTAACTGCAACTTTTTAAAATTGCCTTTTTTTTTTTGAGACCAAGTTTTACTATGTTGCCCTTGGTAGAGTGCTGTGGTGTCACAGCTCACAGCAACCTCCAACTCTTGGGCTTAAGTGATTCTCTTGGCTCAGCCTCCCAAGTAGCTGGGACTACAGGCACCTGCCACAATGCCTGGCTATTTTTTTGTTGCAGATCATTAGCTGGCCTGGACCAGGTTCAAACTTGCCACCCTCGGTGTATGTGGCTGGCACTGTAACCACTGTGCTACGGGCCCTGAGCCTAAATTGAC
Organism: Galago senegalensis; assembly: GCA_963575145.1. Lineage (NCBI taxonomy): Eukaryota > Metazoa > Chordata > Mammalia > Primates > Galagidae > Galago > Galago senegalensis. The sequence continues at coordinate 1,677 of CAUYTI010122744.1, read as the reverse complement.
AGTCTTTTTTTTTTTTTTTTTTTGAGACAAAGTCTCACCATGTCACTCTTGGTAGAGTGCCGTGGCTTCCCAGCTCACAGCAATCTCAAACTCCTGGGTTCAAGCAATTCTCTTGCCTCAGCCTCTCAAGCAGCCAGGACCACAGGTGCCAGCCACAACGCCTGGCCATTTTTTGTTGCAGTTGTCATTGTTCGTTAGCTGGCCCGGGCTGGGCTCCAACCCGCCACCCTCAGTGTATATGGACGGCACTGTAACCATTGTGCTACGGGCGCCGAGCCTAAATTGACAGTCTTTTTAGAGTGTCAATAGAGGCATAACATATTTTTGATAATTATACATATGTTACATATGTATATACCTGTGCGCTCAAAGCCCAGAATAAGAGAGAAAAGATTCCAGCTTCCCAAGGGGCTCCACTGCCCCTTCCTGGCTAGAGCCCTCAAAATGATACATTTACCACCTTAAGCGCACAAGGTAATCCATGCTGTCTACAGGGATCTCCTTTAGGAGCCACTGCCCTCGGGCTTCAATCTGGATATCCATTCTCCAGGGCAGAACCTGCACTGGCATCATCACACACTTCCCTGTGGCTTCTGTTTAGGTTGGAGCCCCCGCCTTCCTGGATCCCAATTCTTCTTCCAACATGTTGCCTCCAGTAGCTGCTTGTGAGAGAGACCATGGGAGCTAAATAATTTGCTAATTTGTGCTTTTTATGTCAGTGCCTCTATGCTTTTTTTTTTTTTTTGAGACAGAGCCTCAAGCTGTCCCCCTGGGTAGAGTGCTGTGGCATCATAGCTCACAGCAACCTCCAACTCCTGGGCTCAAACAAGTCTCCTGCCTCAGCCTCCCAAGTTGCTGGGACCACAGGCACCTGTCACAACGCCTGGCTATTTTTTTTGGTTGCAGCCATCATTATTGTTTGGCGTGCCTGGGCTGGATTTGAATCCTCCACCTTAGGTGTATGTGGCTGGAGCCTTAGCTACTTGCGCCACAGGCGCCGAGCCAGTGCCTCTATGCTTAATAGAAAGTGTTTGGGGGATAGATTTCACGAATGGAAATCATATTCCCTCAGAAAGGACTGTAAGTCCACTGCCTTCCATTCTGATTCTTAGTCCTTATAGGTTCTTCTCCCTCTATACTCTCTCCCTTCTGAAGCTTTCTGGATCTTTGCTTTTCCTCCAGTGCTGTGTTATTCCATGATGTCTATCAGTAGGGATTTTTTTTTTTTGAGACAGTTTCACTATGCCACCCTGGGTAGAGTGTCAAGACATCACAGTTCACAGCAACCTCAAACTCTTGGGCTTAAGCAATTCTCTTCCCTCAACCTCCCAAATAGCTGGGACTACAGACACCTGGCACAACACCCGGCTATTTTTCTGTTGCAATTGTCCTTGTTGCTTACCTGGCCGGGGCTGGGTTAGAACCTGCCACCCTTGGTGTACGTGGCTGGCGCTGTAACCACTGTGCTATGGGCACTGAGCCATCAAATAATAGTTCTAAGGTTTCCTTGTACTCTCTAGGTCTTTTTTTTTTTTTTGAGACAGAGCCTCAAGCTGTCACCCTGGGTAGAGTGCTGTGGCATCATAGCTCACAGCAACCTCCAACTCCTGGGCTCAAGCGAGTCTCCTGCCTCAGCTTCCCAAGTAACTGGGACCACAGGCACCCGTCACAATGCCT